>JNEV01001560.1:0-170100 GCA_000697495.1 Saksenaea oblongispora B3353 | reverse complement strand
TATGTCTCTCGCTAACTCTGGATATCCAGTAATGCGAAGAATCGTGTTGCCTAAAACGATGAAGGGTAGATAAAGAGCTGGGATGATCTCGATCTTTCTCATCGGTATGAATGGTCGTAAGATATTGTAGATAAGAGAGATAACGCGGATCTCTTCATCTTGCAGATCTTTATCGTGAGATACAGTCAGAATATCATCCTTTTTTACACCTTCAGTAATGTTCTTAGATAGGAGCAACTTTTTTGTAATAGCCTTCAGGCAGTTCAAACGCCTTCTGCTGGGTTCTTTGGTAGGATTGCGGGATTCGGGACCCGTCTTATTCTCACTTTCAGGGTGTTTTTCATTTTCTTCCTCATAACATTCCAAGACCTCATCGATTTCCGCAAGATCGACTCCTTTTTGTAGCAGATTCGCAACTACTTGTTTCTGAAGAACATGACATTTGACTTAGATGTAGGCAATATCAATGATTGTGCTTTACCTGCTCACAGTCTGAGTCTTTACTAACTCGTTCCTGCGATGTCTTGCATGTCTCAAAAGCAGTCTAGAAACTTTCCATCATCACTTGTAGGTCAATAACTCCTGTTCACTTGCCTGTGTCAATTTTTCATTGCACAATCGTTCCAATGCTGCGACTTTTTTTTCTGACTTCTGAGCCCTTTTTGACCATCTAGCTTTGGAATTGGCACATTCGGAGTTCTCGAGTCGCTGTCTGCACTTTGCGAGGTATTTTCTTTCTTTTCTTAGGCAGCGCTTGCGATAGCCGCGTACCTTCCTCCAGTTTGTATATTTTTTTCTTGTTTTTTCTTGTTCTCAGCTACTTTCCTTGCAATAATAGCTTTATGCTTTGCCTCTCTGTTGGGCGCTAGATGTACTCGGAGTAGAATCCTGACAACATATTCAATTATCTTATGGAAAAGACTACCAGACCACATGTTCTGAAGATTTGTTGCAAAAGTCTGTAAGGCTGTGGACACTGTCAGAGACATGCCGGGCACTGTTTTTGGTGCTTCCTCCAGGCTTCCGAGATGTAATTGTTCCCACAGAGGATGTTGGCCAGTTCTCTGGCTTCTTTGTGAACTTAAATACCTGCCACTCAGATATTGAATATGTTCCTGTCTAAAAAGCTTTCTGAAATCATTGTGCGATTTCTTCTTGGAAATTAGTTCTGTCAGGTTGCAAGGTAAAGGTGCTACTTCTATGAATCCTTCGCTATTCAGAAAACATTTTTCTCGAATTACACAGTCCGGCAACAGATCAGTAATGACGAATTTTGACGCTTCTTCATTCAACTCTATGCATTCTTCTAAAAACAAAAAACATTCTGTTGAGTTTCCAAATATATTTTTTGTCCTACCTGTCTTAACACAGATACCACGGCGAGCTTATTCAAGCAACAGAGCCCGTACAACCGCTGAGAGTTCTGAGACATGGTCTGTGATACTCGACGCAGTAGTCGAGACAGTTCTATTGAACATGTTTCTGTGTTCTTTGGGAAGATCAGGCCGTATAATCCGTGAGAGCGGCAAAGTGCACGTTCGTGTCCGTATTTCTTTTATTTTCTTTTTGTCGCTATGATCGCCGGTTGCTGAATCAGATTCTTCGGGCATTTCTTCTTGCAGTTCTTCGAGAAGAGTATCGAACGAATCTTGTACAAAAGCAGACCATTCCACAGCACTATCGACACCGAAATGGAGCAAACTTCGTTGAACCATTTTTGGTTCGAATTTTCCTATTTCGTTCGCTTCGTCCAAAATCCCTCTTGGGACCCTTTTCGCTTGAACTTGGTTTTTTTCAACTCTTTAAATTTTTTTTCCATGTCGGCTTCAGCTTTGCTTTTTTTAGACTTGTTAGCAATAATCTGATGCTTTATCAAAGTTTTTAAGCGACGCGTAAACGCCTTCGATAGACAATTGAGCAATTCCTCCATGGAACTGATAAACTGACTTCTTGCGCGCTTTCTTGGGGTAACAGACCCTTTCAGCGTTGGTGGGGGTATTTTGCGCCCAGTTGGTTTCAATTGTGCTGTGGTTCTCCGGCGTTTTGGCATCAGGACGGGTGAAAAGAAAGAGAAAGGAGAAGAAGAAACGATCAATCATTTCGATCAATAAATCAAAGTGACAACATTTTTAGATAATCGATCTATCACGGTTTGACATCAGATTCTTCTCGCTAGGGGCTCATAAATCAACATAGACTGGACCAGCTGCGACCGTCGCTTCGCTCTGGGGCAGTAGCTCGCACGTTTTTTTTTTATGAGAAATAAAAAATTGGATATGTAGCTTTGTGTAAAATGTAACATGAACGCGCAAAAAAAAAAAAGTATATATAATAAAGGTTCTCTGAGGATGATCCTTGAAGAAGATACAGTGACAGGGTGTGCAGCCACGCACGCGCTCATTGCGGGAAGTGCTTTTTACCTTCGCTTTGCTACGGTAAGCACTTGTTCCTCCATTTACGGCGGACTGCACACCCGTGGCATCAAGTAATACTCTTTGTGAATATGATATGATGGATCACGACGATGAATATATAATAAAGATTCTCTGAGGATGATCCTTGAAAGAAGATACAGTGACAGGGTGTGCAGCCACGCGCACGCTCATTGCGAAAAGTGCTTTTTACCTTCGCTTTGCTACGGTAAGCACTTGTCCCTCCATTCACGGCGGACTGCACACCCGTGGCATCCTTGTTCCAAATTAGTGCTTTAGCGAACAACAGTGTCCAATCAATATTTGTAACCCCGATTTTCCCATCCAATGGAATCCCGTTTTTTAAATCCAAAAATTCTTATATATACGGAAACAATCTTGCATGATCAACGAAACCAGTTTATTCGGAACACTGAGCGAAATATATAAAAAAAAACCAAATATATATGTCTCTCCGATAGCTGTCATCATTAAAAAAATAGATTATTTTGAGTGTTGGCATAAAAGTGGAACTTCTGCTCGTTATGAATTCACCGCTTATGGCGTGAAGCTTGGCATTAAAAAGCTACTTCCTATAGAAACAGCATTTGGTGCAAGCGCAAAATTTATGTGCAAATCAATGATTTGGTTTAGCAAGAATCGAGAAAGAGTTGCGTATGCAGACCTATAGTGTTAGCGAGAAACTCGTAGATGGAAGAGGACCACCAAGCTTTGCTAGACCGAAATAACAGGCGATGGTTCATCACGCTGATTGGAAAAGAATATAATCAAGAAGATTAAAGGTATAATACACAGTGTTTTCAGTTTGCTTATGATGCATATCAAATCTCCAAAGGAGAGGGTATTTTCAGGGAAGTGTATGTGTAGAATGTATTTACAGAATAATTTACAGGGATACAATACTTATTAATTGTGCAGATAATAAATTTCTTTCCAAAAGATATGAGCTCTTTTCCGATTCAAATCTGCCATATTGCTATGTTTCATGTCTGAAAATTAAATAAGACGTCTTACTCCTGTACTGTATTTTGGTGTATCCCGGGAAACATGGTCAGAGTACGGCACTTGTATCCGAAACCAACAAAAAAGGACGATATTGACGCATATTTTATGTGCGCTACTAGGAGAATAGCGAAAAAGCTCAGCACGAATATATACAAGTCTTACGGTCGTTGACCATACGGGAACGTGGAGGAATGAAAGAAATACGATGTACCAACAAAAACAGAGATCGGTATGCTCCAACCGAGGGTAATCCACGAGAATTTAAACTATATTTATTACCTTCGCTTTTGTAACCGACGAATATGTCCATCGTATGGTGCAAGTACCCGGAAGGGCCAAAGGCCGTGACTATATAAGATAGTGCCGCTTATGCCTGGAAATATTTTGAAGCTGTACATGATTAATAATGATAAGACATATCTTCAGTGTTTTGAAAAAACACAGGTAGAGTTGAGTCGTAGAACCACATTATTCGGCTGTTGATCATTGCCTTTGTGTGCCTGAAATGAACGCGTTATCCGTTTTGTTAAGTCTATTCACAATTTGTTAATCTAATCAACTGGAAAAACGGAAAAGGTCATGATTGCCGAACAGCCGGATTATTTGAGGTTTTTCATAGTGTGATATAATGTGGGATGAAAAAAAAAGGTTACTATGATCAGTCAACGTGAGGTAACTTTTTCTGGTTTAAGAAAATGAAACCACCCAAAATTTTTGGCGCATTTTTTTCCCCTTCCTTTTTCCTTTCGAAAACTAATGGGTTGCCAGTGGCTGCCGTGGTCATGTTTAGCATGTCTTATCTTGCTTAATACTGCAGTCAAGGCCCAAACGAATGATCTTAATGACGAGGTAAAGGTGAACAGAACGATCAACTTCGAGCTAGCCATTCATTCCTTCCCTTATTGTGCCGTTTTATTCAGCTACTTTTCCCCTCAGCATCATCCGGACTAGATGAACCAACAGGGATTGAATTGCATGGTCCAGACGAGACAGCAGTAGAACGATCCTTCCTTATCTCACTCCTTATGATTATCGTGTCAGAAATTGGCGACAAGACATTCTTGATTGCTGCCATCATGGCCATGAAACATTCCCGTTTCGTTGTATTTGCTGCTGCCTTTTCTTCGCTAGCACTTATGTCTGTTTTATCTGCCTGCCTTGGTCATGTGGTTCCCAACTTGATACCCAAGCAATACACAGATGTAATAGCTGCCCTGATGTTTCTTGCTTTTGGTCTTCGTATGATGTGGGAAGCTTATCACATGGATGAACAAGAAGCTCAAGAAGAAATGACCGAAGTGGAACAAGAACTCAAGGTCGTTGAGGATCGAGAACGGGCTAGCCGTCTTGAAGCTCTGGAAGTGGGTGGCATGGAGTACAAGCAAACGCCTGTTTCGAAAGCACAAAAGGTTAAAGAAGGTTTGATGAACTTGATGCAGTTGGTGTTTTCGCCCGTCTATGTTCAAACCTTTGTCTTGACCTTTTTGGGTGAATGGGGTGACCGATCGCAAATTTCTACCATTGCTCTGGCTGCTGCCAATGTGAGTAAAGAATCATGGAAGACGATGATCGCTGATATTTAAATTTAACTAGGACGTCTATTGGGTGACAGCAGGTGTGGTTATTGGTCATACGATGTGTACAGCCTTGGCAGTCATTGGTGGAAGGATGTTGGCCGCCAAGATTTCCGTCCGAACAGGTAAAAACAAAAAATTGATTGGGTTTCAGAATGGCTGTCTGACCATGTTCTTTTTCTAGTTACTTTTGCTGGCGCTGTGCTTTTCTTAATATTTGGCGGTTTTTATGGATATCATGCATATATAGGACAATTGGCATAAAAATGTTACTTCTTTCACTTGTAAAAATTATCTGACGTGCATGTTGCATTTCTAGTCTCGTGATGCTGATCTCTTCCTCTTTGAATCTGATTTGTAAGGGCGATGCTACACCGGGTTTTATTTAGGTCATGTGTAACTATAAGCTGTCATATCCATCGAAGTCAAAACGTAAAAGATGGGGCCGATATATCTGACGTTCATCCGCAAAAGCGGATGTGACTGTCATTATTTTTAAGCGATCAGGAAGGTCATTGTGAATGTAATATCAAACGCGAAGCACTGTAGCCGTTCTAGGGAGCAAAACGTAAAAGTATCAGAATAGGTTTGATATGAAGGTGCGTTTATCAAATGTGAGTTAAGACAGGTCACTTGCGTTGGTAGTTTCATAGGAAGTATATCAACGCATTAGTCGAGTTGAGGAAAGCACGACCGAGAGATAAGGGATATTGTAGCAGGGAGATAGGAAACTTTTGTGGGGTAAGTGGCGGTGTAAAGTCCGATGCTAGGGTTACAGAACCAGAAATATGACCAAGAAAAGGAAGGAGACAATGCGAGAGATCAGAGAGAGGGGGTGGAGTGGGGAAAACCATATCGTACGATAGTAGGTTGTAGGATGGCAGAGCTGATTTTTTTAAATCGTGACGTAGGACCTCTGGGAATCTACAAGTAGTATTTGCTAGGATTCATTCTTGTACAGAATTGCTTTCTTTAATAGGCAACCTTGAGTAATAACATCAGGATTATCTAGGGAAGACCCTTGCAGCGTTTTCTATGTTATCTAATATTCTTTAGTATCATAAAAATGATCCTTGTCTTAGAGGCAGATACAATAAAGCTTTTAAGCAAGCAATATGCTGGACACTTGCTTATGCCGCTGACTTTTCATTTACCAGGGAGAGGACGGTGCCGTGTAACAATATGATTTCCGACGTCCTCCAATCAAAAGAGAGAAAATGATGACTTGGGTAGCATGTTCAGCAATGGAAGGGATAAATTACTTTTTACTAGGAATTACAGCTAATACATTGCGATAGTGAGACAGTCTTTTCTATACTATATCCATTGATTGACCATCTTGTGCTAAGACAGACTTCCACCGGAAATACGGGCATGACATAAATAGAAGTAATCAATAAAAAGACCCATATTCAGGGTCCTGTGGCCAGAGTAAGCTTACAACACCAGTACTAGTAGCTATATTGATAGTCTAACACTACAGAAAATTATATTAACTGCCTTAATATCTCTGAAGTTTCTATACAAAATCTGGGATTAATCTTGAACAAATCCTACAAAAGAGAGAAAATTCAATATGTTTTCCCGTAGTGTAATTTACATTACATGATCCGGCAGAAGGGTTTCAATGAACAAGGCAGAGATATAAAATGGAAACATTAGGTATGGTACATTACTTTCTAGCTTTTGCAACTTACGGTGTATTCTGCTGCTAAGAATGGACATGCACATTGTACCCCTTCGGAATGGATGAAAACGATAAACAGAACTGGAAATCTAGGATACATCCACTGGCACATTTTTTTGTCATTGAGAATGGTGTAAACAACTCATGATTTCTAGATAACATTACGTTAGTCTCAGCTAAGGCAACGTTAAACGCGGCATTGCTATCGCGACCTCTTATTGGATACCCAATCATAGTGCTGGGGCATCCGTTGTTCGTACAGTCGACGCCACCATGATTAATGATGAATTTTCCATTTTTTTTTCTCGGAAGTTGTTACTAACCAGAAGCAGTATTAGCATATTTTCAAGCTACAGTATACATTGGTGATACCGACACAGGCGCGTTGTGTATATTGATGCGCCAACTTCTTCCCTTCGCAACAAAGGTTACCATCAATTACTGGGACTACTCCAGAAAAAGTATACAGGCCCAGAAGCTCCAGAGCAGTCAAGACAGGTCTGGAAAGGATAATTTACTAACTCCTCCTGCTATGATGTGATAAAGTCCGTGAACCCTACTGGTACGCACTTAAAATAAATTTCAGCTTGCACATTATCTATGAATATGTGTAGAAAGTGATTTTCAAGGATTACTGGCTTCCGCTAGGGTCGACGCGCTAAAGGCTACGCATTTGCGTCTAAGCTGTAGACGGCAGATGGGGCAGATTACCTATATGCTATGTTTTAATAGTATTCTATACATCGTTGGAGTTATTGGATTTATGGGCTAATTTGTACTATTGTATAATAGTTTTTCTTTGGCGGGATCATCCATATAAGAGCATTCGGGAAGTCCAACTGCCATTCCTCCAGTTATATCAACTTTTGCGTCATTAATAGACTATTTGATGGTTTCCAGTCTAATTCAGCCTGTTACGCCACGAAACAGGCTAAATATACAGCTACATCTGGCATGAAGATTGGCTGAATTGTGGCCCATGAATGGCAGAGCTTGATAATTCGTCATTTGTTAATGTCGATAAGCAATCAAGCAACTAAGTGTAGCGTCAAACCTAGCAGTAGTGTGGGCCCGAAAACAGGATACCGTTATAGCTATTAAGCAGGTTGTAATGCTCGAAATGAATGTCAGGGCACGGGGACAAATGCGGTGGGCCACGCTGCTGTCGGCAAGAGTGTTATATACAATTCTTAACGTCCGTTTGTGTAGCTTTCTTCCATTGAAAAGATACCTCTTTCGAATAGTCCTACACAGAAAGAAGCAATACATATGTCAGTTATATACCAAAATTCACCTGGGATATTCTAGGAGACAATAATAATGTATTAAGCTTTGTTCTTGTTCTCTCCACAGGAAAATTTGAAACGGGGAATTCAAACGTCTTTAACCACTGTAACACGACATGATAGCTGAGGTTCTCCTCTCGCTGGCGATTCTTAAGCACTAATAAGCAGTTATCATGTTTGTAGTGCTGTTATAGACTTACACGTGCACTAGTTCCCCTTTGATCGCGTAATGATGCAAGAGATCTACTTTGGAACATTAGTGAGCAACACTATAAAGAAGCTTTTTGCTAAAAAAGAAAATAGCGAAAAATTGTGTGAGCTCCTTTCCAATAACTCAATCAACAAATATATTCCGCTATCTGGTGATACTTTTCCGAACTGCATGATTTATTCGTGTTCTGTGATCCCATTATGTACATATGCCAATTCGGTCGATAATGTATCAAATGCAAACCGATGTGTACTACTAAGATCTGTTCTCCAAAGAACCGTTTGCTCTATATACAAAAGGTTATGGAACATCGGTGCTTGAAGGTCATAAATCACTTATACACACGAACGTTCAGGTAATCCTATTCCAGGAAATTTAGTGGTGAGGGTCACGTAAATGTTTAATGATGGAAGCATAGGACCAATACGGGTTTTATGAACGAAAGGTTATATACATCATCCAATGAAAGCTCAGAGTGTCTGATTCATTGCAGCAAGTTGAAAAAGGGTTGTCTACCCACTGTTATGTACTATATATCATAACCATGAGGATGGTGAATTTAAGGTATTTTTTATCACCTACCTTTCTGCTATCAATTGTTCCCGTCGATCTAATGAAGGCTATTATGGACCCAATCTATAAAACCATAATCCATCCTGCGCCATATATCAGTCTATTTAATATTGATAACGTGATTACTAGCTTATGACAATTAGGCCCCTGTTAATATTTTTTTTATATCTCGTCTGCAGTTCTAGTAGATGAAAAGCGGATTTATTACAAAAAAAATTAGTACTAGCATAAAAATTTGGAATTATTTTACCAAACTTCATACGGAGATCGTGTTTTTTTTGTGCAACCTGGGGAAGGGAAGTGTTTGACGAAATTCTCTTAGACAAAGTATTATCATCATATACATAACGAGAAAAGTGTTTTGTTTAGAATAAACTCGCGAAAGAATTATGGAGCCTGTCACGGTTTTTGTAGTTGCTGATCAGCTGGCGGAGATTCCTAGTCAGTGCAAATTATAGTTTTTCCAAAAATGAATGTCGCAGAAGGAAAAAAAAAACCACTGGAAGTTGTGCTGAGATTCATTTCGTTTTGCTGACGTTATTGCGTGACGTGACGTGAAATAAGTTATGTCCGTTGTCAGCGGGCGCAAACAGCAAGGCTTCACATCCCCCCACTCTTTCGAAACCATGTCCGCCATTTTTTGTGTTTCTAACTTTGCTGTGACAACGACCACGTCCAAATCGGCTGCTGAGGCTAGACTTCGTGCTTTGTCCCTGTATAGAAAATGGCAAAAATCGGTAAGTAGGGATCGTCAAGGTTTATTTATTTCTAAACTATCAATTCGCGACAAAGGTACCGGAGATTGTTAGATTACACGAACTCGATCTTCCTTCCGCTGCTTTGCGCGCCAAAATTCGTGAACAGTTCGAGCAACATCGTTACGTCGAAGATCTGAGCGTCAAAGACGTTTTGTTAGCGAAAGGACAAATGGAATACCAGGAAACAATGAACGTGTGGAAACAAACGAACCATATCATGAATTACTTTGCCAAAGAGGAAGCTCCGCCAAAGCCTACCACGTTCCTCGAAAAGTTCTATGAAGGAAGATCGTAGAAGGGATTAATAAACGGAAACAGTGAGAAAATACTTGTTCGAAAAAGAAGGGGGTTTGTGTCCTTCAGTTCTTGTGTTTTTCTCTTCTTCTCTTTATTTTACCCTTCTTTTTATATATATATATGGGAAGATGCCTTGGAATACAGTAAAGATTGCCGATCTTTGGACAGACTTTATCAAGATATGGGGCTTTCGTAAAGATAACACGATCAATGGCACCACGGATTCTGCGATGCTCAATCATCTCTCGGAATTTCAAAGGATATATGTGTCCTTTCCAGAATTTAAAGACGCCGACGACGGTAGACATAGGCAGACAGTGATCTCGGTAATGGAGTTACCTCTCAATACTCTAGGCTAAAGAAAGATGAGCCTGAATTGGAAGCTGAATCCTTTATGTAAATTAGTCCAATTTACTTTTTATTTCTTTTTGAACGGATTTTGTGGTTGCTCTTCAGAGGTTATATGTAGATTAGACAAATTGCTGAACCTTTTTGACGGGAAGCGTGAAGTAATGGCAAAGAATGTTAACATTCAGAGCCCGCAGACATGACAAGGTTTACATATGTGGTCAGATAGTTTGGTTAGGTGCAAACGTTGCATCAGTATGCATCAGCCATTTTGTAACTGCCTATCATGGACTACCATATATGTTCTATGCCGATAACAGTACTTTGGAAGGATATTTGTCTAACAGATTAAAATTGAAGACGTTCCATCCCTACTGGCCATATTGCTGTGCTTGTTTACGTCTTATCGTTACAAGTATATCCTGTTGTGTCGTATTAAAAGGGAAACTGATAGGGTGCTATGTGCTCACATCGTGGCCATTCTAGATAAAGTATCAATGTATTGAAGATACCAAGATTTTCTTTTTACTCATCAGCAGCTTGTGTCAACGGATAGTGGGTGGAAAAAATATTATGTTGCTTAATTGTGTAGTATGCGTGGCATGGGTATATATATCTTAAAGGTGTAAGACGCATGGAGAAGACATAAATGCCTACAGTGCTCCCAATGTACAAACGCATTCCACGTTTACTGTGCTAACGATGATAGATCCTTTACGAGCGTGATGCAGGTTAAGCAACATAGTTAGTTGCTGTGCAGGTTTGTTATGATGGTAACGTATAATTGCATAAGTTTGTGTATTACATTTACTTGAACAAAATCATTAGATCAAGGGTTAGTAGAGTTCATTTACATTCCAGTATTTTTTTTTCCCGAGTTTCTCTTAATTTTATGATCAAGAACATTTGGGCAATTCAAAACACAGTGCTCTTAATACGATATGTTTTAATACTTCGTAGGCAAGACCTTTTTACAATACTATAACCATGTATGTGAAATTCTGGTGCTCACAGTATACATCTGTACTCTATCTACTTAAGCTCAGATGTATTGATCCGAAAGTTCCACGTATCTGATCTTTATCATCCATATTTGAAAGTAGGGAAATATAATATATATTTGGACATTGAAGCTACTGTGTGAAATTCTCAGAACTGTACTTTTCCGTATTCGGAATAGCAGGGAACTGTCGACATTTCTTTGACAACAATAGCAAGTCTGTTTCGGAGCGAGAGACCAAATAACTTGTGATTCAAGTTATCATCAGCAAAATCTTCAATACGGGAGGGAGATCAATTTACCATATTTTGTAGTTTATGAAAGCTTATTCGTAGCTGTAGCAGGGAGTGGTCTGGCTATCTAATTTTGTTCTAAAGTGGCTAGATACTTTTTGATATTGCTTCTCTCTTCAAAGGCTCTGACAAATTTGTTCAAATTAGGATATTCATCAAGTTTTTTGGTCTGTTCTTCATCATCAATCAGATGATAGATCAAAAAGTCGGTATACGTTATCTGAAAAAGAAAAGACGAAACTTTAGCCTTTACTTTAGGATAGTTTAGACGAATTACCTCGTGACCCAAAATGTACGGTCCATCCCTCTCGGCATAAACACTTTCAAACATGTTTAAGTACACAAGCATTTCGTTCATCTCGTGGGCTTTGCGGACCTCCTAATGCTTTACATTAATATATCCTGAGAATAAACAACGTTTATCGTTTTTACCGCTGAAGCAAAATAAGTTTGGTTAATTTTTTTGTGCCAATCATACGAGACATCGGACAATGCATCAATGTAATGAGCATCTTCAGGATTGCTTGCCAAGTATTTGTCTTAGACACAAAAAATTAGTACTTGTGCTCATTAAATTTAGTGAGAATAATACCTACCAAGCTTGTTACTGATATAGCGCATGATTGGGACAGTCTGACCAAATATCTTGCCATCGATTTCAACATATGGTAATGTAGCTGCATGATATCCCAAATCTTTTAGAGCTTGCTTTTTCGGAGGCCATGTATCCTTGTCTAGAGAATGGCGAATGTATTCGTGTTCAATGCCAGCATCTTCCAATAGTAACTTTATATTCTCGCCACGAGCAATGGTGGAGCCTAGTTGTGACAAATAAATAAAGCAAATCAAATCCATAGACCAATTTACGCTTTCCAGGAACGCGGAAATAGTGCAAGGTGAGCTTGGTAAACATGATGTCCATAAAAACATATATCTTCCTAGTCTTTTATATCTGTTATCCGATAGGACGCGTAAGCTTCTGATGGACACGTAAGCTTCCGATGGACACGTAAGCTTTTGATAGACGCGCAGGTTACAGATGAACGCGTAAGCTATTTTTTTTCCTGTCTGAAACTAAATTTATAATCCTCTGTAGCACATATTTTTTACTAATGCATACAAACCTACCTTTTTGAACTCATCTGATTTCGTTAAAGAGAGGCTAAGTAGCCGATTTCCTTTTTTAGAGATGTTGTGTTCCACGTGTACAATGCTTGAGCATGACAATATGTCAGGATTATATGAGATGATGCCTCTTCTTCCATATGAGGTACTTGACGAAAGGTTTGCGCTTTATGGTAATGCTGCAGAATATGGAAATATTTGTTGTTAAATGAATCACATTGGTTAACCCATGGACGGCACCATAAGCAAAAGATCATTAAAATTTAATTAACGTTGACGTCGTAGTGACGAACATTTATCTGGCATTTCTTAAAAAGGTACCTAGTTTCAGTGGCATTGTCAACGTTAATGCTCCATGACAGAAGAAAGAAAATTCAGAGTGTGCAATTGGCTAAAAAAACCTCACCAAAATTAGAAAAAGCTTGGACATAATCACTGCTTATCGCTTTGCCTGTAACTTAACATGTAGGATAAACAGTGAATCAGATATTGCCGTCTCGTAGCATTATGTCGAAAAGCATGCAAATGTTTATCTTTTCCTTATTCGTGAAGGATAAAAAGGTTCATCCTCAGTCACGTTCACCATCATGGGAAAACATCTATCTTTACCACAACTACAACTTTTCCTTATTTGCTTCCGTCACTTCGCGGTAATACCAACTATGAACTTGTAGGCATCAATTAAACAGCTGTATAAAAGCCAATTGCTTTCACTCTCCATATAGCTTTTGTTTACTTTGTTAAGTTGTAATCAACTGTTTAATCAATGCTAAATCATTTTCAGATGGTTCGTGATTTTCAAGTAGGCAACGATGAACAAGTATGACACTATGTTGCTCTGATAACGGCGAGTTTTGCCACTTCACAACTCTTGTCAGGCAAGCATACTCAAATTCTCCTAGCTTACTGTCGTTGCTAATATTACCTTGCACGATTGGCAATATTATGGCAGATTCTTTCGTTACAACTAGGTCGAGGACCAGTTGTTCTTTTTGGACTGGCCACAACAGCTGTGAGTACGGTTCTATTTGATATTTCTAAATCCTATGCATGGGCTTTATCTGTCAAGTTTATATCTGGTCTGCTGGTAACTATGCCAATCTTTGTGTCTCGCTATTTTCTAGACAACAAATCGTTTCGTAAGATGGAAATGTGAGCATACTAGAGCACATGGCAATTGAACGTACGGCGGAATATCCGGATGCCCATAGGGCGTAAATCTCTTCCCTATTACAGGTAATGGTTGAACTTGGCAGAATTGTTGGTTTGGTTTTTGGAGGGAAAAAAGCGTGCTGACATAGTACAAATCAAAGGTTATCTTTCACACCCTGTAGAAAGATATCAGTCTATTTTTGCTTATGACGACTGGAAAACAAACATCCTCGTTGAATATCCTTACCTTTTACCCTGTTTGGTTGCGTTCACAATCCTATTGCTTAGTTGGATTTCCAGTTTGCTATTATAGAGGAAATACCAAAGAAAAGTATAGTAGAAGAAGACAAGGAGAAGCGGGATCTCGTGGGACTTGTTTCCTACGAAACTCGAAGATTTGTATATCTATTACCATGTGAAAACGGCACCTTTATACACTACTGGAAATTATCTCAACTGTCTTAAGATCTTTGAACTTTCTATGCAAAATCTTGGATTGATCTTGAAAAAATCTTACAAAAGGGAGAAAATTCAAGACTTTTTAAAGATCTTTTCCTGTAGTGGAATGGGCAAATGCAAACCAAATGCTGGGTCTGGGTCGCCTTGCTGACTAGTGTATCCATAAAGACAGTATGTCAGACGATGATTAGGGGGAGGGGATATGCTGCTCTTATAAATGGCGTAGTAAGACATACAGGCGAGTTCAGTCTAGGCCACGGGTATTCGCATTGTAAGCCTCTTGTTATTCTGGATCCAGTAATCAATCAAAAACGTTTTAACGCAGATCATTCGAGAATTCTGAGTATGTTTGGTCCTTCCATCTCTGGAATAGTGTGGTGAATGTAAGTGTATGTTTTTATTTGTTGAAAGCTAGCATTTACTGTGTTTTTCCTATTTGTTGGCGGCAATCATAAATGTCTTTTGCGCAATTGACTAAAATGCTTTGCGGAACGATTCATATCATTTTTGCGTTGGCTCCAAATATATTTTGCATTAAAAGCATCGAGTACAAACAGATGCTTGCTGTCTACCCAAATCTGATTTACGCTGTTCTTTTAGGGCAACTTGTTTCAGGACGT
Organism: Saksenaea oblongispora B3353; assembly: GCA_000697495.1. NCBI lineage: Eukaryota > Fungi > Mucoromycota > Mucoromycetes > Mucorales > Saksenaeaceae > Saksenaea > Saksenaea oblongispora. The sequence continues at coordinate 155,280 of JNEV01001560.1, read as the reverse complement.
CACCCGGGCCTTATTTCTGTGGGTACTCAATAGAGCACTTCATACCTTGACGCGTTCCCGCATTGATAAGACGAGTGTTGTCCCTTTCGTCTTTTCCTTCTCTTTATCGTTTACTGCAGCTCCTTCTGCTATCTGACCTATTGACATCTTTGTCAGTCAGATGTATGACAAAACTACCTATAAGCCAAACTACGCAGAGATGGAAAAGTTTATCTAACTACATGATCCCGGTATAGTACATCTATCTCTCGATTGCGAAGTCAGAAAGTTACGAAATGACATACTGGATTCATTAAAGGTAATTTATGCAACAGCAACAACAACTACCATCCATTAACATTATCTTTTCAGAAAGTACACGAAACTTCGAAGAAATATACGCGCAAGGCATCTCTGAAGAGAATTATTTGAAGAGATAAGGTACGACAACACTGGGTTTTGTTATTATTATGCAGCCATCTAACTGCAGAACACAATATATCTAGACAGCGTACTTGAAACGTTCCATACTGTCCGCTTTGCTGTCATCGGCGGACACAGACGTCAACAAATCGCAGCAAGCACTCGTCTCTGAAGGGCAAAGCGAAGGATAACTCTTCCAGAACATCCAAGACAATCTGAAACATCAGGTGGTTTCAGACGCAAGCGAAATTCCAACAAAGCGGTACGGCAACAAAACATTGATAGAATGCCATTATGGCTCCTAACTTCGATTTTTTTTTTTCAGTCCATCAGACGTAAGCAAGCCAAATATACATCAAAGGGAGGGTGGGTGGGCTCTCCAATCTATTAGCCGGACGCGCATTCCCGGTACATTGCCGTCCTCGGTCGCACCCACCATGGATTTGGTGCGGTGCGGCCGCCCGCACGAGCGGCAGGATGCCCCTCGAGGGTAAGTAAAAGTTGTCAACCACATTCTTCCATTTACTAACCATGAATGTATTTTTATGCTACTCGGGTGAATTTTGCGCCCACGGAAGGGGCAGGTTAATGTAAGCAAAATATAGCTCCCGGAGTTTGTCACAGTCCACCTCTGCTGGACCGTGCTTTCCTGCATAGGCATAATTACATACTTAAGAAGTAGAAAAATCAATCAAATACATCTGCAAATGACGCAGTAAATATAAATACTGTATCGCTTCTACTAGAGCTCGTCAAGCTATCTTTTTGCATTAGTTTCGATAGTTCCGTGTTGTGAGCGGCATTTAAACGACATCGCTCAGGGATCTTGCATTTCAGACTCCTCCTGGCTTTTGATGACCGTGCCCTTTGACAGAAATTGCACTAATAAGAAATCCCACAGGTAGAATTTGGGTTCATGTTTTGTACTTTCTCTTCCTGTATCATCGTTGTCTAATAGTTAAACAAGAGAGCCAGAAGCTAAAAATTTGGTTGTAGAAATAATTCACCGGGCTCTCGGAGAGGAAAAAGGATAGTAGCACATAAGCGTACACACGTTTAAATGTGCGCTGAGTTGTATTGTAATTTTTTTTTTCACACCTTTTCTCGCAATGAACTCTGTAGTCGAAACCGTGATCGCCAACACGATTAATGCCCATTCTGCCGAGCTCCGTGAACTAAGTATCAAGGTCAGTAGGAAATTTTTTCCTTTAATATGCTTTTTCCTTTCTGAAACTACTTTCACATCAGATTCACGATGAGCCAGAACTCTCATGGAAGGAGTACAAAGCGTACAACTGGCTGACGGAGTACCTTGAAAAGAAAGGTTTCAAGGTGACGCGCCATGTAGCTAATATGGAGACCGCTTTTATTGCCGAGTTCTCCAATAGCGACAGCGGCCGTCGTGTTGGCTTTTGCAGTGAATACGACGCTTTGCCAGGGTAAGCTTTGTATTACATTACCTTTGCTTACCATAAACTAGTGTTGGTCACGGCTGTGGCCACAACCTTATCGCCATTGCTGGTGTTGCATGTGCCTTGGCTACGAAGGCGCTTCTGGAGCAGAACTTGGTGCAGGGAACCGTTGTGCTTTTTGGTACGCCAGCAGAAGAAAAGGGCTCTGGTAAGGTCATATTGGTTGATCAAGGCGAAATTCAGAACCGTGTCGACTTTTGTATGATGCTGGTAAGTGACAACGCTTGACCTATCCAAACATTCACAATGGTTTAGCATCCGTTTGCCAGAGATGGTGTTTATTCCAAGATGCTTGCTATCAATACGCTGGACGTTGAATATTTCGGAAAGGCTTCGCATGCTGGTATGGCTCCCTGGAATGGTATTAATGCCTTGGACGCTCTGATGCAAGCGTGGGATAATGCGGCCATGTTGAGACAGCAAACTTTACCAAGCAACAGGTTCGCATGAAAGAAAAAGAAATATGGCCTTACCATTTCATTAGAATACATGGTATCATCACCAATGGTGGAAAGTCTGTAAGTGAAAGATATGTCATGCATATTAGTGTCTAATTACTGTATCCAGCCCAATGTCATCCCAGATTACGCTTCCGCCAACTTTTATGCACGAGCTATCACACGCGAGCAATTGAAGGAGCTCTGTGCCAAGTTAGACAACTGCTTCAAGGCAGCTGCAGTAGCTACAGGATGTCGACTTAACTTGGATTGGAAGGGCGCTGTGGATGGTAAACATAGAAACAATCTAGAGTGGAAACATAGCTTACTTGACTTTATAGATGTTTTCCAGAATGACTCCCTTGCAAGTGCTTATATCAAATATATGACAGAGGAGGGTGTTCATTTCCCAACTCGAGAAGAGACAGAGAATGAAGTTAGCGGAAGCACCGACATGGGCAACGTTAGCTACGCCGTGCCCTCTCTACATCCAGGGTAAGATATAGCAGGTCACGTTGCTCAGCGGTACTAATTGGTTGAATCAGTTTTGCTATCGGCACTACTGCGACTAACCACACTGTTGAATTCGCGGACGCAGCTAGAACAGAGCAAGCCCATGAATATACCCTCCGTGCTTCCCGCAGTATGTCTAAGACAGCCGCAGCTGTCCTCCTGGATGAAAAGCTTTTTGATCAAGTTGTAGCCGACTTCAAAAAGGGTACTCATCATTAGAAGCCAGAGAGCTTCATGTGAAACCTCGCGTTTTGTTACTACATAGCAATCAGTAACCAATCGTTTCCATCTAAAGACACGAGTATTCATAAAAAGAGAAGTCAATTTACTATTACGAAATCAGACAGGGTTTACACCCGTAAAATCCACCACGATTTACTACCATACATGATCTCATTACGTAGGCACAAATTTCGCGAAAACAAGCTCTATTACAACGTCCCAACTCTCATTACAGTATGATTTTTATCGTTGAGCCTTCCAGTACTGAGAGGCAGCAACTTACTGATAAAATATGAAGTAATGTGCATACCTCTTGGAGAACGGAGAGCAAAGAAGGAGTTCATTAAAAAAAAAAAAGGCATGTTAAACCCTAGGGACAGTGGGACTTCTGTAAATCACCATGCTGTCTACCTTGTAATTGTCGTACAGAGATCACGCATTCTACGAATTCTAGGAAGCTGTCGCGCGAGGATGGCTAGCATCTTGAATAACATAGACATGATGGTTAATGGCATAGGGAGTCGGCCAAAAGTAATTCAGTGACTCCGCTTGGCGATAGAGATCTGTTTGTGTGAGTCTGGCTCCTATTCTAATTACAATGAAGAACTCATTTTAAACGTGTAGGATGTAGTACAACGCGTTAAATCCTGTTGATCTACCGCCGATGTCGTCGAGAAGGACGCCAGGATTACATTGTCAGGTAATTGACTTAAAATACAGTACATGCTACTACTTGCTGGAGAGTAAGGAGACAAGGTAGGAGGGGTTTAACAGTTATCTGGGTTGTACGTCTTGTTGATCATGTCGTAGCGCATATCTGCAAGATGATAATAACCATGCGAGGAGAGATCGCTTGAAAGTATCAAAACTATATTCTTGGTCCATAGTGTGATGTCAGATTCCGCAAATATCATGTTTAGTGCAACTAGCAGTAGGGGTCTGTGCCCATGAACCTAGTACAAGCAGACAAAAAAAATAAAAATAAAAAGGGATGAGCTGCACACTGAAGCTATTCAAGTACCTTCATATTAAATTAAATTGTTCCTGGACGAAATATGTAGGGTGGTAGTACATGCCAGCGTTTTCGGTGAGATGCTATAACGTAGGGAGTAGTCGCGGAGCGATGAGGGGAAGGGTCCGTGGGAGAGTTTAAATGTAGGACCAGACTGTTGGAAAGAACGGATCCATAGCATCTCATTGCTGCAAGACTTCGTGAACAAAGGGTGAAGAACATGTTCTAAATGTATAGCTCTTATTGTGGCTGTGGTACCTTGTCCTTCACCAAATGCCCGCCAGGTTTTTCAATCTCAACAGCACTAGTTCATATACCTTCCGTTATTTTGCTCCTTATAATTCTCACTTTCCTTACCCGTATTTATCATGTCAGCAGATATGGCTCGTGCAGACGGTAGGCTCAGTTTTGTTTCTGGCATTATTGATTAATACCACATGGAATGACATGATCAGAATGGCATCAGAAGCCAAACCTTAAAGACAACATGGACGGTAACTATTGAAGATTCCTTTTTTCCTTGCATGTGTTTGCTTACATGACGAATTACAGTTAATTGGCAGGACAATAACCTGGTATCTGACCAGACGTTGTGGTAACTGATTGCTACAACAAAGGAAGACGGAACTAACGCTAGTAATAATTAAGTGCCTCGCCTCCTCCAGTTTACAGTGACAAATTACCGCTATCACCACCACTTACTCATAAGGACCGTTCCTATTCTGTACCACTATACCTTGCCGATGTCCCACATCAAATCCAAAGAAGCTGTTCGTTACACGATGACCACCATTGTAAGAGGAAGATACCCAGTAAACGACTTTACGACAAGTACTTGTCACGACCTGTGGAGGGCAAGATCGAATTGGACGAAAAAACGCAAGACGAATCTTCAGATCAATTAACCATCTATCCAGGCCAAGAACCAGAAGAAATAAACCAGCAACAGCGCCAGCCATATAGTAAACATTACAGCATTAAATTACAGGAACGACACCTTCGAATACAAAGTTACAGTAAGTAGTGCAGTCACGCGTTTCGTTTTGATAATTGGCATGGATTTTGTAGTTAAAGCATATACCGATTGTATTAGTACAGACAGTGGACTAACGTCATGGCTCCGAAGCAAGACTGCAGAAACAACAGCGCCTTCTGTAGCAATTCATTGTAAGCTTTTTATTTCTATTTCTATTATTCGTATCGTTTGTCAAATGACTGATGATACGTTTTAAAGCATACCGAAAAATGCCTAAAAAAGCTGGATCTCGACTATCTGTTCCTCCAATTCTACCTTTGCTTCGTAAAACAGCCAACCCATTGACCAGCCGATTTTGGGCATCTTCAACTGACGTGAGCGCAACTGACACTATAGCCGAGCAACCGCCACTCGACAACAAAAAGGTAAATCGCAAAGAGGTTTGACACCGTTTCTCACAATACATGAAAAGACATCCTCCTTGCCATCATTAACCTTCCCACGACGAATGGTCAGTCATTTTACTCATTGATCACTACATGTAAGATTTTTTTTGTCTATTTAACGTTGTCGGATCAGTGTCAGAAACTCTTCACGCGTCTTGGGATTGCTCCGGAAAACACCGAGCATACAGCTTGTTGCCGTTGAGCTTCCAGGTTTCTGCATTATTTTAGTTTTTTATTTCATATCTTCTTTTCCACCGTAGCCCGCCTGTTTTTCCCTTATTCTTACCTGCACACCCCTACAATAAATTAGATGAGCACACAGTCAATGGCTTTTTCATTATTTTTTTTTGATTTTACACACCGCATACACATGCATAAATGCGAAGCTTCCATTACTACAGCAACTCCTTGTGGTTGAATGATCTACAATACTAGTGTCATGAAGACATAAATACGATTGCACTACGTCACCTCATATAAAGCTGTTGCTATTTGTCTGGTCATGCGTTCCTGGACTTGTAAACGCCTGGCGAACATCTCGGCGATACGAGCCAACTTGCTCAGTCCCACCACCCGTCGGTTTGGTATGTAGCCAATGCTGATCTTGCCAGTAAATGGGACCATATGATGCTCGCACAGTGAAAAGATGTCAACATCTTTGACAATCACCATTTCATCATGATCTGGCATGCTCCTGTGTAAGAACGAAAACCGTTCCTCTCGAATTTACCTTCCTCAAAAACAGCGTCATTAATAACGTCTTTGTGAAGTGGTTAGAACTAAACAGGTATATTCTTTTTTCCCCCTTTACCACGGATGTTTTGCTCGTAACCTTTCGTAAAGAATAACAGAGCCTTTGCATATCTGTCGGGCGTCTTTAGCAATCCTTCACGATTGGGATCTTCGCCAATGCAGGTTAAGATGGTTCTCACTGCATCAGATATTTTCTCTTCGCGTTGGCGTTTTTCTTCCATGGCTTCATCTCTTCGCAGTTTACTACCCTTGCCTATTGCTAAAATGTAAAAAATAAAACAAATAAAATATATTCCCGCGTTTACTTGGCCAGCTCATCCCGTCCATATCTACTGGTGTCTCCTCTCTTGTAGAAAAAGGAGACCCAGGTGATGGTATCATATGAGGACGGGTAGGTTTGGGTGCAAATAGTTGTGTGGATTCGTCCATAATTTTTGGTAGCAGTCGAAGCTGTTTACTTTCCGCACGATATATAATCTTTTTTGTTTCGTGGGAATGCTATATTGCTTAAGGACCAATCGATGCAGGTGTGGATAAATATTCATGCCACGCGACATAGGTTTCTCGGACAGGAGTATGTTTTAAAACAATGTTTGTTCCGCCGAGCGGTGTGTAGAGCTGCATGATAAGTGCAGAATCAGCAGAAAAAACTAGATCACAGTGCATCGTACACCCTAGAAAAATGATTGGAAATAGTTACCGTATCCAATCAATGCCTTTTTTCTAGTTTATGTTAAAATCGCTATCATTCTGATAGCACTTTTTTTTTTGTTCTTTATGTTTCACAGAAGGTTGTTGCACGGTTTCTCACGCTCAGAAAAAATTATTTCATTTAAAAAGGATCGTTATTCCGTGTTGCAATACCTTCATTGTTATGGAATCTCTCGTTGACTTGGATCTTTGGTCGGAAGCTGCGCTTGGTATAACATGGTCTGTAACTCCATCTGCACCTATTGCTGCCGCAGAGTCAGGTCCGAATCCATACGTATGGTTCCCTGGTGGTAGATTAAATACATGCTACAACTGCGTCGATCGACATGTAGCAACGATTCCAAACCAGATTGCCCTTGTTTGGGACTCGCCTGTCACAGGATCCAAAGTAACTTACACCTATACAGAAGTCTTGGATCATGTAACAACACTTGCTGGTGTGCTTCATTCATATGGCGTCCGTAAAGCCGACACTGTCCTTATCTATATGCCCATGGTCCCTGAAGCAGCCTTTGCGTTACTTGCATGTGCGCGTCTTGGTGCTGTTCACAGTGTTGTATTTGGTAAGAAAGTATCTGGATCTCTGCTTGATCTAAATCCATCGATGTGTAGGTGGATTTGCTCCAAAGGAATTAGCAAAACGCATTGATGACTGCAAACCAAAGGTGGTAATTACAGCAAGCTGCGGTATTGAACCAAAACGGGTGATTCCATACAAACGTGAGACGATTTAACAGTAGACAGAACCGAAAAGCAATGACTAATATGATGTTTTTGTAGCATTACTTGAAACAGCTTTGGACATGACACAGCACTCAGTGCCTATAACGTTGGTATTTCAACGTTCAGGTCAAGTGCAAGCACACATCGATTATGCCAAAGGCGATAGAGACTTTTCTCAAGAAATGGAACGCGTGCGGAAGGAGAAGACTCAATTTATGGACTGTGTCCAAGTTGCTAGTGAGGATCCATTGTACGTCTTATACACCAGTGGAACAACCGGACAACCAAAGGTACAGAAAAATAAGCGACGCCTTAGCGCGTATATCTGTGTCACCTTGCCTAATCCATTTATAAAAGGGTGTTGTACGGTCAAACGGCGGCCATGCTGTTGTTTTAAATTGGTCCATGCATTATGTTTTCGGCGTTCAGAAAGGGGATGCTGTTTTCACAGCAAGTGATATTGGGTACGACGGTTATATTGATAGCAAAGTTCTTGGTAATTAACTGTTTGTATAGATGGGCTGTTAGTCACAGGTAATAAGAAGGATGTCGTTCCTCGAAATCGCTAAAATCTTATAGTTACACTGTATATGGTCCAATGCTTGCTGGTGTCACTACTGTTCTGTACGAAGGCAAACCTGTGAATACGCCAGATGCAGGTGCATTTTGGCGTGTGGCGTCGGAGTACGGTGTGAAAGCCATGTTTACCGCGCCGACAGCTGTACGTGCCATCCGCCGTGAGGACCCGGAAGGCACATTAGCTAAGCAATATGACCTCACCAAGCTTCGGGCTTTGTTTGTGGCGGGCGAACGATCCGATCCTGAGACATTACACTGGTGTCAGAGCGTAGTTGGCGATCAATGCCTCGTTATTGACAACTACTGGAGCACAGAATGTAACGAAACACAATAACTCCTTTTATTGAGCGTAATTCTTAAATATTGCCTATTTAGTGGGTTCCCCCGTGACGGCTACATGTATGGGTCCTCAACCCGTTGGACGTACCAAACCAGGTTCAGCTGGCAAGCAAGTGCCAGGGTCTATCATCCGTGTCCTTACAGAAGGAACCAACAAGGAGGCTGGGCCTAATGAGTTTGGAAATATTGTTCTCAAGCTACCTTTGCCACCAGCAGCCTTTCCTTGTCTGTGGAAAAATGAGAGTGGATACAAGAGCAGCTATTTTGATAAGTATCCGGGTTATTATGATACCGGTGACGCCGGTATGATTGATGATGAAGGCTACGTCCATATCATGTCGAGGACAGATGATATTATCAATGTAGCTGGCCATCGACTATCCACAGGGTCAATTGAAGAAATCCTTAGCACACATCCTATGGTGGCCGAGTGTTGTGTTGTTCCTTTACCCGATCCCCTCAAAGGTCATGTACCGCTTGGTATACTGGTTTTGAAGCATATCGAAAACATTGATTTCTCTGGGCTACTGAAGGATCTGGTTATTGCCACACGAAGAGATCTTGGCGCCATAGCCTGCTTTGATCGTGCTGTCGTGGTACCCCGTCTACCGAAAACACGCAGTGGCAAAGTCTTACGCCGCTGTGTGCGTGATATGGTCGAAGGTCGTGAAGTCAAAGTTCCCGCAACAATTGAGGATGAAACAGTTCTTGATGAGATTGAGACAATCTTGAAGAAAGAGGGCCTTGTACCAAGCGCACCCCGTGCTAAACTGTAGAAGTCAAAATCGACAATATACCCATCTTATCTTTCGTTTCCTGACATCATACATAGTAGTGCCAAAAAGGTGGAAGTTATGGATATGTCCTATTTAGCATAGCCCATAGTATTTTGAAAATAAGTATAGAAACCAGATATTGACTATATAGATGACCATATTATGGAGGGTCAATTCTACATATCGGGTCTCTCTAGAGCGTCCCAACTTATTTATCCCTATTTGAGTACACGAAGAAACAGATAAGCTCAAACGCAATATGGTTTCTAATGCATCTTATGTTCTAGATATTTTATCATTAGTGTTATTTCAAAGGAATGTGTTTAATCATAAGATACAACATAGTGCTTTGCTTTTGACATAGCGGGAATGCGGGAAAGCGAACCTAATCAGGTTTTTAAGTAATTTCAGCTTCCGCCATATTTTCCTAGCACGTTGTGATAAGCTCACTCTTCAAAAATCAATGTCGTTCCTCACAAATTTCGAGATCACGCTGTATAATTTAAGTGGTAGCAGCTTCATCGATGTACAACTCCTCCACACCGGATGACACCGTCGTTCTAGGACTACGTATAATGATCAATTACATCTATTTGCATTCTTTTCTCCTTGTTATCGTTGATGTTATTTCTGCCTTCTTCCTCTTCTTCTTCTTCTTTTTTTTTTTTTGGATATTAGCATCGCTACTTGAGCCTCACTTCAAGATTGTCGTTTTCTTGTTAACCTCCTTGTCATCTGGCATTTGTTCTGCCACTGAACTTCGCAATGAAGGCTAAACATAGCTTGTTGACAGTTGGAACAATAAACACACATTTCATCTGCGTATCATAGACATAAGCACTATTGGCGAATTGTCCGGCATTGTTATCGAAGAAAAACTTGAAACTCGTTCTGTATATATATATGATACTCACACTACAATATCATCACAAGGCTCAGAAAATACGGAGAACAAGCAGCGTTCCAGACAGAACATGTTTGGCAAATAGCCACATAATGTCTAAGAAATCAGAGAGTTACAAATAAACACAATTGTTCGGAACGATCATTGTTATTCGATGGTATAAACATGTTTGAAAGAGAATCACGTATTTGTTCTAGATAAATCCTCTCAAAAGAGACAGTATGTGGTATTCGGGTGCATAGGATTCGCATGCATAGGATTCGCAATAACTTTTGGACATTCTGGGAACTTGATTGGTATTCAAAATGGCAAAGAAAAAGCTATATATTATTTATTTATAAATTTGATTAAAATTTCTAGATACCCTTATTGAGATTGTTTTTTGGGAGATAGAGCAATGACCAAGTAGATAGTAGGCGGGGCTGCGGACACTGGTAGATGTTTTAGGAGGTATCAGATGACCTGTGAAAACATTGAAACACCTATGGTACTTCCACTTCAACATGCTGACGTATATTAAAAAAAAACCACAAGTACTTCTCAATTGCCAGCCATTTTCGCGCTTCTCGAATTGAGACACGCTTGGTTGCTGACAAAGATATCAAGTGTCTTGTCCCACAAACAGTTGAAAATCAAATCAAGGCACCGGCTCTAGTCTACAACTGGGCCAAGACTATAAAAAGAAACAACTCTGAAGTATGCATGTGCAGCCCAAGGACCATAAGTATTGCTACTAAAATTTCATCTCGGACTTATATTTTAAAAACAGAGGAGGCTAATCAATACTGGAACCAAATGAATTAGAAAAGATGAACAATACAGCGGCATCGGCTCTAAAAGCAACGACTCTCAGGAAAAAGCTGTTCCAAGCTGAAGTAGATCACACAGTTCTAAATCATACCGAGCGTATAGCAAATGTTCTCCAGTTAGCAAGTTTTAACTCTAATCAATGAACCTCTAGTTTCCAATGACATGGCCCCTCCACATCTGCGTCGATCAAAAGAACACATGTTCAAGCCATGAAAGGGGTATGCGTTTTTTCGTTTTTGTTCTTCTCGTTTATCCTGAAAGAATGGTTGATCTAATGTTTAATAAAGGGCTGTTATACCAAAACTGAAGAAAATACTGTTGTATAAATCAAAAATTAGAGGGACGCGAGGATAAGTGAGACTCTGCATGATGTCCTTTATTGATCTTTTCTTTGTACTATTTAAATGTCTTCATAGTGATTACGGGTAATGACTAAATAGAGGAGCTTATAGATATCTTTAGATGACCCTTTACTAGATCAGTGTTTCCACATTCATCCTGATTAATTCATCTGTTCTGTGTTCGCTTATGATCTAATTTAATAATAGATATCACAAAAGGAGTCGGGTAGTCTGCGGTTGTGCCTATTAAAATACCAAAGGAAACATTGCCAGGCCCCGCTATAGGGCCTTTTATCCGCTGTCTCGACCAAATGCAGATCTCGTGGTGGTTTCGTCATGTGTAGGTTGTCGACTTGCTAGTTTGTTACCAGTAATACAAAGTATGAAACCATAGAGGATATTGAAGAATTAGAAGAATACGGTTTCACGGAAAAGACTTTGATGCCATTCATCCGATCAGTATTCCCAAAGAAAGAGCATTATGCAATCGATGAGTGTGGTATTCAAAATTGATATGTCAAGGCACAACGATAATGGAACAATCGTGACTTTGTTATGACCATTGATTTCGACGGCGCGTTCTTTCCATTTCCTTCAAAGTAACCCATAATGGCCGGCGAGGATGAATTTTACGTGCGCTACTAGTAAGGTTTATAGATGAGAGATTTTAGTAGCTGCTAAAGTCTGTGAAAGCTCTGGACACAAAGGTCGATACGGCCACGAATTTTTGGAGTTCGAATTTCGAGCGGATGGTCATTGCAGATACGCCAACAACTCCAATTACAGAAACGATAGTTTGATCAGAAAAGAGAGTACGTCATATTCTTGGATATATGAATAGGATCTCAATTGTCGAGTGTATAGTGTATGTCAGCCCAGCCGTGCTGAGCGAATTGAAGCGAATCATTCAAGACAGTGAAGTGATGAAGTATGTGAATAATCATGTTTGGAACACAGCAGATCACTCAACAATGGATCATATAGGGAAGACGATAGTCAATGGCCACCAAAGAATGTCGTAGGAAGTCAAGAATTGGAAGTTCGTATGGGCAATGAACACATTTCTTTTGAGGTAAGGAAACTGAAATTTTGAACCACTTTTTTGGGCAGTAGTTTATGAGAACAACAAATAGACGTGCAAACTTGGTTCTCTTGTGGAGGTTCAAGATAGTCAAGATCCAAACGGTCTTCGTGCATTCTATTATCTTGTTCAAGATCTTAAAGCCTTTGTCTTCTCACTGATTTCGTTGAATTTCAAGGTAATGTGGATATATGTTATTTGCACAGAAAGCTAAATATTGTTATTTGTATAGATCAAACCCATCAATTAAATACAATGAAAAGTGGTTATTCGGGTAGTCTGGAAACGTGTCCAGCTGGTAATTTGTATTCGATCTCAATGATCTCGACATGTTTCAAGATAGCGTTTGTAGGTCTTTGCATAGATGAATACATATCTCTTTTGAACATATCCAAAACTACATTGAGTGCAGGTTGAAGTGTCTTCTACAGGCGCGTGCAACTCGCCGTACAAATCCCATACGATAGTACTGTAGCTAGACAGTGGAAAGGAACAAAAATGATACACATAACCTACCGAAAATCTTAGCGTCATTCATTCATACAATAAGCTACTTGGAAAGCAGAATTTTATCCCGCCCTTCGTGACAATTATCGACGCGCAGTGCATAAACCTTGGATATTATCCAAACATCAGTACTATCATAAGGTTAGGTTTTGTGAGTACAGGTTTTGCTATCGTAAACTCGTTGTTGAGAGAGCCACTTCGCTGGTTGTTTGAGGAACAGTTTCTGCAACCATGGAAAAGCAACAGTCGCGCCTATAAAAATTTGTGGTGAAGCAGCCGGAATCCAAAAATCTGCGCACTAGCCTTCGTTCTCCATGGATCAATCACAAACCCGCAAGAGACCTCATGAAGACAATGGCGATGATGGCGCTAACAAACGTCGTGACATTGTGATCCCGAGAGAACCGTCGATATTTAACGTTAAACCTGTCGATGATATAACGAAGTACATCTCCGACTTTTTATGGGATCACTGTGGCAGAGAAAATGTCGAAGTAAGAGGAATCAAATAAAGGCAGTACAAGACGTTTTGGCTATAAAACGGAAACTCATTATGTTTTAGATAGAGGCAAAACTGGGTGTATTCATCGACAGGAAGACGAATCAACGGATCAATCTTGATGCATTCACCGAAACAAGTTGTGTTAACCAGAGCGTCTTCGATTGACTAACTAATCTGTTGTGCATCAAAAGTCATTCCTTCTCATATGGATCGATCTATTCGTTTTGAAGCTAACATGCCCTTGGCACAACACAAGCACTTCAATACCATATTGAATGAACAGTTTCACAGAACGCAAGCGCGCGAATACAGAGTAAAGAAAAACGAACATATAGTCCCCCAAAAAAAACGTGACACTTGCCTGTTAGGGAGACCGCATCAAGTACAAGCATACGAATGAAATAGATCATTTTCATTATGAGGGCAGCAAGAAGTGGCGTGTCACGACTGATAAACAGACTGGAAAGGTGAGAAAGCACCGTCTTCCATTCGTATATCTCACCCAAACATCCGTAGATAGTTCCCAATGGAATCATCGAGAAAATACGTATCGCCAATTTAAACATTCATTCTCCCATGCGGTCATTAGATTACAGAATATCTGTCAATATTGAAGTACCTCGTAAGTACATTATGTGAACAAGGAATATACACTGAGTCGTACATCAAACTAGGAACAAAACCAACAAGTGCTCCAGTAAATGAGCGTCATAAGGACCGAATGTCGTATCAACATGGATGGTTTAATTTCGATCTGACTCAGGTCAAGAGCAATGGGGTAAACTGTTCTTAAAGCTTGGTAGAAACACTCACGGATGGATAGGATGGATCGCCAAAGATGACCCATGAATTGGAATTGGAATTTGTAGACGCAAGCCAACTAGCTGCTGAGAAAGGAAAATCAGAGAGAAAGGAAAATTCGCAATATGTGCAGATGATCGAGGTGTTTGTGAATAACATTCGCATGCTGAGTCGCAGCGCTCAGCGACTGTGATCAGAATATGTCAGCGTAAATATATATTGTTTTATGTCAGGCAGAGGGTTCCGCATCCAATGACTTTTTCGAATCTGGGTTGCTGTTTTCCGTTTTCACAGGTGTGCTGGTGTTTGTCATCTCTTTGTTTGCCATCCAGTTGTACCATTCGGTTGGTGATTTTTTCCGCAAGAAAGCGACGATCACCACTGTCATGTTATCACAACCAACGCCAGACATGACGGTGTGTTCCGCAAGACAGTTATCCATTAAAACTTCGCAGATACTCTTTAAGGTTTTCTCTTCTTTGAGTTGTGATCTCACGAAATCCACGACTTGTTGATTTGTCATGCAGTCCCAAATACCTAACCCATCGAAAGTAAGCGAAAATTTCAGTAGCTCTTTACACACCATCGCACGCCAGTACCATGAATTCGTCTTTATCAGTTAATTCATGCTCGATAATATCCGGATCCGCTAATGAAAAACATGAACACTGGGAGGCTTACTATCCAACACAAATATACCTGTTACAGCTTGCTTCTCCGGAGGTAGATCAGGATTTCGTTTAAACTCGATATCACCTAATGCTCGAGACAAGGCAAGGCTTCCTACAATACAATAATAAATTAACGTCCACTTCATCACAACAACTCGTATCATACCGTTTACTCGTCCATACTCTACATATCCGCCAGCCTTGTTTATCCTTTCTTTCTCCATTCGATTATTTGGTTTATGATCCTGCGACAACGGGATTGCTCGACCATTGTTTGTACTGATCACCGCTCGAGAGTCACCTGCATTGCTCTACGGTCCATCTAAGTTAACCTGACGTCTTTATACCGCCACAGACGTACCACAAATAGGATATCGTTTTTCGTTATTAAGGCAGCAATAGCCGTGCAGCCAGATGGTTCATGAGGCTCTAGAGCCTTGGGCAAGTCCTCGTCTATTTCCATATAACTTTTTTTGAGCGCTTCCCTATATCGTCCTCGTTTGAATGATTCTGAACTAAAGACTTTTTGATACAGATGTTCGCTGCTATATTTTGCCGCAGTTGGCCCTTTATACACAAATTGTTTGTAAGTTTGTCTACAGTTACATGTGCAAGTATATTATACCTCCATGACCATCAAACACAGCAAAAAAGCTGGCATTTGTATCTTTATACGACGTGATTGTTGTGTGGGCATCTTCCATGGCTACCGTAACATTATGATCTGTCCGACGGGTGGTTTGTATGCTCGCACTTACTCAGCCGCCATCCTTGCATCGACGACGCGCCAAACATGACACGTTTGGAATTACCTTCCGTCGACGCCTTGTCCGTGATTGGTTCGGATAGCGTCTGACCCATTAGTGTTAAAGGAAGGTTTGTGCAAGAATAAGAGCGAAGCGATCCTAATTTTTGGAGGAGTTTGACTTCGGACAAGAAGCAGTCCTCTTGCACATCCCGGAATCTTTTTACAGTATAGTATTCTTGATGTTATACTAACCTTATATATCTGGAGAATGTGAACCAAATCGTGAAAGAGTAAAACGCGAAGCGCTAACGACCATTATAACTTGTCCCTAAAGATCAATGCTTTACTTGTCTACTTCAACTCGTCTTATAAACGTTTTTCTTTATCTCGCTTACGATTCTATACGCATCACTTCCATACCGGCTTCAAATAAACGCATTACATAAAATATCTGTGAACATTCGAGATAATCAGAATTTAGAATCTGTTTGTATTGTAGTTTTGTTCTATCCATATCTGTCTCAAAGCAGTTATGTCGTGAAGCCTTTTTTCTTTGTAGATGCACATCCTATGTAGTGACCTAAGACAGTGTTTTCTGATAAATATATCTTTGTTTATTATGCAGAAACATATTTCATTGTATTTCTTTAGACACATTCGGCTATGTTTTCCTATGTCAAATCATTACTGGTTCTGATTGGCTGAAATTTGTTTGGATCCTGGAAAAGTCGTGTGGTCCATGTGTATGAAAGTGCACGTATCACTGTAGATAGTGCGTTTTTGATACCTAAGGAAGCAATTATCAATAATTATACGAATGTTTATTAATATTCTGGTTCTTTTCTTCGATTCGTTATCAATCGCTCGCATTTCATATATCGAAAAAGTCACCTCAGTTAACTTTGTACTAGTTATCTTGATACCGCGAGTCACCGGCTAAGGGTACATTTTATCATATTTGTCATATGCTGTATATCGCTTACTTCATCTAAAGTGCACCTCAGGTCTTCATACAAGGAAGCAGCCCTCTTCGATACAAAATGATCACGTGGATGCTCTTGAACACTATTATTATTCGCTAACTCAAAACATATTTCACGCGGCGCAAAGTAGAAGACTTGTATAATGCTTGCATTCAGAAGGGTACTATTTCAGACGCGAAGTTTATCAACATGGAGCACGGTAGGACTCATTGTCACTGGCGTCCCCGCAGCACTATACACCTATAAGGTAAATAGTTGAAGGAAGATAATTGTAACTGGGCCTGTAATGCATGTGAACCAACAGAAACGGATTGTTCCATCTTTAGTGTCTCATGATGATCGCGTTCCAAAATAAACTCATTTATTTGGGCTATATCCCGTACGGGTCACGACATGAATCCTATATTTACGATCCAGCGTTTTCGCTAAAAATCCGGGAGCAAATCGTCTGGACGGCTGACCGGAAACAACTCCATGGGTTTATAGGAAACCGTCCTGGCGTAAAGCAAGGACCGGTTATGGTTTATTTTCAAGGGTAATATATTCTGCTTTTGGGATTTGTAGTGGTAGAAGATAGGCTACAAATGTTTATTTGTAGGAATGCTGGAAACATGATTCACCGATTCCCATTATTTAAAACGATGGTAGATGCTGTTCCGGATCTTACTATTGTTGGGATCTGCTATCGTGGTTTTGGTAGTTCATCTGGTAGAGCATCTGAAAAAGGGTTGAGAACGGATGCCCGGGCCATCCTCAAGTTCATACAACAGCAGTATCCTGGACGACCTATCTATGTCTATGGCCACAGCCTCGGTGGTGCTGTGGCAATTGACGTTTGTCAGAATGCTTCAGTCCAAGGTGTCATTGTGGAAAATACGTACACAAGTATTCAAGCAATGGTACAAGCCATTTACCCTCGTTATACACCATATCCTTTGATTGCAAAAGTATTTTTATGGAATCATTGGAAGAGCCTGGAGAAAATTCGAAGGGTGCGGGCACCAATCTTATTTCTCTCTTCCAACAAAGATGAAATTGTGCCATCCGCTCAAATGCGTGCATTGTATGCCAATGCCACCGCTGCCAGATACCGAGAGTTTGTTGAATTCCCTAAAGCAACTCATATGGATATGTTCACCATGGAGCCAAGTGCCTATAAGAAAGCATTAAGTGATTTTATACACAAAACACTCCCATTACAATAAATTTACGAATGTATGTGTAGCAGATACAGTATGCCATTTTAGATGTGAGCCCTAGATGACTAGTATGAGTGAGAAAGAAAAGATCACCATAGGCTTAGTTGTATATGCTGTGTTCCTTACATGATAACCGCTTTTTGCAAACGTGTATTCGGACAACGATCAAATATGGGTTTCACGACTTTTCTTTGCAGGTTCCTGTCGTGTCGTGTCGAATGAGAAAAAAAAAGGCTTCTTGACAAGTATCTTTGGTCTGCTTTCGAAGGCTAGGTATTTCATTATATCTTGATTCGTAGACATCTTATGAACCACAAGAAGGCTTCAAGAAACTCTTTCTGGACCTACATGAGTACTTATAGAATCTACCCGGCACTGAGTGTTGCATCTGTCAAAGACTCAAATGTGTTGGACTTCCGTCTTCCTGTGGCCCATCTGCATGTGTCATCGTAGGTTATACGGCATGACAATCACGTAGACAATATTTTCTTTGAATAGTTTTTAACAATGCCTTTATTAAGAAGTTATGCAGCAGCCACTTTTGATGGAGATTGTATAGGGGTCCTTAACAGAATATCCATAGCAATTTCCTTATGGACACCAGAAACCCTTTCGTGATCGTTGCGTTACACATGTATCCTTAATTTTATGCTAGCTTGTATACATTTAAATTATGTGAACTAGATTGTGAAAGAGTAAAACGCGAAGTTTAAATAACCTCTATAACTTGTGTTCAAAGATCTACGCTTTACTTACCCATCTTTTAATGGGACTTTGTACACATCAACTCGTCTTATAAGCATTCTTTCTTTATATCACTTATAATTACGTATTCATCACTTCCATACAGTCTTCAAGTACGCGCATTACTAAACAGTAATACAGGCAGATCCTAAAATCGTGAGTATGTCTAATGTTCACGGATATTTTATGTCAAAATATTTATGTCGTGAAGTCTTTTTTCCTTCTTTCTTCTCATCTTCCATTATCGCATCATTCTTCAAAGAGAAGTACCCGCTCTTTATAAGAAAACGATACAAATCAATGTATTGTTTGTAGTTGAATGTGTTCAAGTATAAGGACAAGCGAGATGCAGTTCTTCTGTATTCCTCCCGGAATGACTACTGTCTTAAATAGATACACATTTGTTACCTATGAAAACTCTTATAGCATTTTCCATAGTCATATGCAATATCTACGGGCAGGCAAAGCTACTAAAAAGTTCTGCTTTTTACTTTTTTCTTTATAGATGCACGTCGTATGGAGTGACCTAAGACAGTGTTTTCCGATAAGTACATCTTTATTTGTTATTATGCAGAAGTATATTTCATTGTATTTCTCTAGACACTCATTCGGATCTCAGGATAGCATTTAAAGTCTCTCAAAAGCTATGCTCTATTGGCAAACCATTGCTAGTTCTGATTGGGTGAAATCAGTTTGGAATTTGGAGAAGTCTTGTATGATTCTTTGCTTGCCTTCCTGCGGTCCATGTGCACGTATTACCGTAGATAACGCGATTCGATACCCAAGGCAAGCAACTATCAATACTGATATGGCTTTTCATTAATATTCTGATTCTTTGCTTAGATTCGCTATTTAGCCGCTCATACTTGGCAAGTTATTCGTATATTGAAAAGTCATCCCTGCCAAGTCTATACTGGATATATTATAACAAAAACTACGCATCACCGATTAAGGGTAAATTCTTAAACATCCGATCCTGTGCTGACTTATTCAGTCATTTGTGTCTGAGGGCAAATCCTTTTGGGTGTGACAAACAGGGATGGCACTAATGCAGGGCTTAGGTGACGGTCGATTTACCCTTTTTACCCATGCTTCTTCGTTCCCTTCGCCACCTTCCTCAGCGAGGTCATGTCCGTTTCTTCCACCCCCTTTCCACATCGAACCAGTTTGTGATCACTCCCGAAGTGAAGCAAGCTATTAAGGACAAGGGCCCGGTTGTCGCTCTTGAATCAACCATCATTAGCCATGGTAATACGCGTCGCAACGCATGCAACAGTCTCCTGAGCTTCTCTCCCCTTAGGTATGCCATATCCCCAAAACGTTGAATGCGCACGGTCAGTCGAATCAATTATCCGTGAACAAGGTGCTATCCCTGCTACCATTGCTTTATTGGATGGGAAGGTGCATATTGGTAAGACGAAATAAACCTTCGGCACTTTGTTTTCTGATATCTCTTCTTTCCAAAGGCCTAGATGATGTGAAACTCGAACATTTGGGCAAAATAGGACCACAAGCGCAGAAGACTTCGCGACGTGATCTGCCTGTTGTGTTAGCTCAAGTAAGGAAATGGAAGAGAAATCGTAATCTAACTCCGTCATTTTTTGTAACAATATAAAAGAAGGCACCGGGCGCTACAACAGTTGCAAGTACTATGTTTCTAGCAAGAGCTGCAGGAATTCCATTATTTGTTACTGGTGGTATTGGTGGCGTGCACAGAGGGGCTTCTGAATGTAAACATAAACTTAAGTAGCCAGTGCTGCCTCTTACACCTATTTTGAAATCCAGCATTTGATATTAGTGCTGATCTGATGGAGCTTGGAAAGACCCCAGTAGCAGTTGTCTGTTCCGGCTGCAAGAGCATCCTTGACATTGAAAAGACATTGGAAGTACTGGTAAGTTTTTAAAATGAATGTGGATAAAACTTTAAGACGGTTTCCTTGGTATCATAGGAAACTCAAGGCGTGACAGTGGCTACATTGGGTAGTAACAAGCAATTCCCTGCATTTTACGTACCTAACAGTGGATTTGAGGTTGGCCCTTGTTTTATTGGAGGTACTCTTACTGAATTGCAGTTTGATAGAGTCCGAACCAAGTTACAGATATTGCTGAAGCTGCCCGCTCTATCTGTAAGAAATACGTAATCAAAACCACGTAAAAGCTGATTTCCTGTAGTTGTTAATCATCAGCTTGAAATGAACAGCGGTATGGTATTTGCCATCCCTATTCCCGAAGAATCAGCCGCCGATGCAGCGTCTATTCAAATGGCGATTGAAACGGCAGTTCAGGAAGCAAGGTAAAAAGAAAATGCAGCTCAGATTGGCGGGGGCTTAACTGCGGTATTTAGGGCGAAAGGCATCACGGGAAAGGCAGAAACTCCTGTTTTATTGAAGCGTATTGCAGAACTTACCAAGGGTGACTCTCTTGCTGCCAGTAAGTGATGGGTACTTTGTAGTCTAGTCCTCGCCACTCACATTCTGTAAAGATATTGCACTGGTGAAAAACAATGCTAAAATTGGTGGACGAATGGCAGTCGAATTGTCAAAACTTCGCAACCAAAATTGATAGAGATAGATAGATAGGGTATTGTATGATTTACGATATGATAAATAAAGTCTGCATCCATCAAAAGCTCAAGATAGAATTGGTTCAAATAAAGATAACTTTAGAGAAAATTCATTCTCTTTATCCACGCAGAATAGTCTCCCTAGCAGTGCAATAGCAATGTAAAAACAAGCATTGAGGATACGTTTCCATTTAATTTAGTTCGTCTAATGAATCATCATTAACAGTTATCTGGGTTCAATTGCTCCAACGCTTGCACAACCTCTCGCCATACATGGATGCCCTATACATGATATTTAAGTATAGCTGTCTGTCTTACTAGCAGCAGTACCTCTTGATAGAAGCTCACTTTTCCTTCTGTATAGCTTTTTAATGCTTCGCGCATTTCAATTTCTTTGTTGCGTTTGAAAAATCTTTCTTCTTTTAGCACCTGATCCGAGAAATCTAGTGACTCCTTTTTTGTTCGCTCAACTTCCTTTCGCAGCTGTCCACATCTCTTTAGAAGCTGCACCATCACGCCGGTTTTTAGGTACCTTTTTGAGGCGATCATCCAAATGCAGTAATTTTTCTCGTTTGATCTTATCCAAATCAGCTCCGCGGACTTCATTGATTTTTCCGGTAAGAAATCCTGCAAGATCACCTGCTTGAGGATGTAAGGTTCTCTCCCTCTCTTTGACTGAGGATAAGTGGTAATCCATCAGCTCTTCATAATCCAGCTGTTTTTGATCTCGGATTTTCAACACGCCCTTTCATCGTAGGTGTTGAGCATAGGTTAATTGTAACTATTTTATTTACCTTGATAGTACTGTAGTACGCCATATAATCATGGATCTCGCCTAGCCAGTTGTTGTCATGGGTCAACTATATCTCATGTGATTACAACGGCATTCCCAACCTTCCTGTGTCTTAGGTGTACACATACTACCCGCTTCTCACCATTGATCTCATATTCCCAGAATATTTATCTACACCCTTCGCAAACTGCGTCAAAGGATCTTCCAAAGACCTTTCCAGTTGTGCGAGTCCTCGAACACTATTAGCAAATTCGCTATAGTCTCCGATTAAATCTATGCTTTTGTTAATCAGTTGAAAGTTCTTCATCTGATTTACCTTCTGTACGCTTGTTTGTTCTTGCTAGAGTTTTTTCAAGTAAATCCAGGTTTTCTCCCAGCCGTTCATTACGCTCTTTCATTTGCACAAAGCGTTCATCTGGTTTTCGAATTTTTGCAAATGCATTTAATAGAGAATCACCAATTGTGTCGATAATTGTTTCTTGTCCTTCTCTCAGTGCTCGTGCGGACGCGTCATTCTAACAATTCAGAGCAGGAAACTACAGCGGGATAACTTACAAAATCAGATGATTCCAAAAACTTTTTGAAGAGATCAGTTCGTCCTAAAATTGGATGGCGTGCTACACGACGGAGGAATCTTTCAAGGCTACACGCATGAAGTTACAATTACTGTGTTGTCTTGTTCTTTTCTTACCTGATTCGTCGTTTTTCTATAAATTCTGGTCCGAAACGGTCACCCTTTACATATTCTAGCGTCACTGTTACTCCTTCTTCTCGTCTATTTCTTTTCCTAAGTTACCCATGCGGTGTTTATCAGGAAGTGGAGGTACAAAACTTGCAGCGAATTCCATGTACAAGACGTTGTATAACCAAACAAAATCTTGGAAGCGTCGACGAACCGATCCTGTCTATGTAGAATAGGAAAATAAAATTGTATTTCTTCATTGGAGTCCACTTACTTCAGACTGAATGAGGTAAGACACAAAAGGGCCATGCTGGCTGTCATTCTCTTTCTGAGGATGACTAACGGTGATAAGTTTCCAATCCGAAAGTTGGATATTCGTGGCTAAATCCGCGGTAGACACTTCATGAAACGTTGCAGGCTGAGATTCTGTGCTTAGATCCTCTGAGATATCTACATCCATTCGGGCTGGTGGAGACAGCGGGGAATTTGGCGCATCCTACAAAAGGGCTGAGTGACAATAAAGGAGAGATAAAAGCGCAATTACATTGACTTCATCAGTTTCTTCTGTATGAAATGTCAGAGGTTGGTCAACGATATCGTCTCCTGACAGTGGATTCTCGATAATGTGGTCATGGGAGAGGTCAACATCACTCTGCCCTTCCCAAGGAACATAGTTGAAGTCGTTAGATTCCGTCATGGTCTTTTTTTTTTGTTTTCTTTCGATATATTTCAATTATGCTGAAGTTTCTGAGACACGTTGATTATGCAAAACCGCACAGTATTCTTTTGTTGTTCGACAAGAAGAGTTACAGCTTATCCTTTTTTCTTCCGCTCGCTGCACAAAGCGCATGATCGGAATACACGTCACATCATACTGAAGCACAGGATGGATGAATAACAGGTGCAAACTTGGTAAATTTATTTTTGCCGTCCACGTTATTGTTGAACGAACAACAGATAAGCGGAGACCTCAGTATCGTGCGTCCGATTCTAAGAAGTCTATGTGCCTGATATCCAGCATCTCGTGGATTTTCTTATTCAACTGTATATATGTCGCGTCTTTTCGCCAGCGCTATGAAGAGTAATTAATTGTCATCACCACAATAAAATATACCCCAATATATTAGGAAGCAAATGAAATACCACGTGTGGAGGAAGCTGCGAGGCCTGACGACTTCCAAAAGTCTCTTCCAAAATTGTCGGAGTAAATGAGGTCATCATTACACGATGAGAATCCGATGCTATTCCTGCCGCGATGATAAATAAGCCTACGATACAGAGTACGATATCATGAGAAAATACAAACTATCAGAAGTCAGAGTCACATATTTTGTGATTTGAGCTATACTATGGGAAGCCAGTTCCTAGTTGACTTTTTTCTCAAGTAAAAAATAGCCCATCAGGGATTGAGGTAGTACAGGTTCCTGGTTAACTAATTTTTACTCAAGAAAAAAAGTCAACCGGGAATTAGCTTTCCATGGTGACAGATCTCGGAGATTATACCTTCCACGGTCGTATATCCATTGAACCTTCCCTAAAGAGAGACTTTATCCTGTAGACCACCTGTCGCAGATGCCCAAACCAAGAAACGTGATGTGATCCCTAAGAAAATTCATTTTCATTGTTCACGGTGGCAAGCTGGAATCATATTAATGTTTCGACAATAGGAAATCCATTTCTCGACCAACTCGCCTGGTGATTTTGGTCCTTACCATTTGCTAGACATTGAACAGGCATTTAAAAATTGCTCCAGCTGTTAACCATATCTATTACTGTTAATATCTAAGGTAAATTATATAAGGAAAACTATTTGCAACCTTTTTACTGGAATAGCTGCCTAACTCTGCTATCATATGAAGCTCATCTATCGTTGTTGAAATGTTGTATTGAAACATCACTCTGCGATAGAGCAACACCAATAATAATAAAAGAAAGGACGTGCCTTTGCGGATAATTACTATTTTCATTCATCGTCAGGATGAACCATACTGTCTATTTTGCTATTTTACTTTGTATAGGAGGCATATTGTAGTGTAAATTGATAAGCCATTCTTCTAGAATCGTTGGCTTTCCGGGGCTCCTGAAACGAACAGTGAATACGCTTGACGTAAAAGTTACATGTCCCATCTCACATCATCGAAGTAAACCAACTGTCTTCCACCATGCTATTATGATTTATCCCTCTAATCTGGTTACTTTTCAACAATTTGGAATTCCTAGTTCGCTGGTTGTTTCTGAAGTTTGGTACAATCTTTGGGAGTATAAGCACAATTCGAAACGAAGACATTATGTCGATCTGTCAAATGCACTCCGCCATAACGCCACGCAAGGCTACGGGACTACGTAAGAGGCGTCATCGGATCAGTGCAAGGGCTGCATATCGAAAGAAAGCCTGAAATAAACGTTGAACTGGCTATGACAACGAGGAGTTGAGTCAGTAGCAGAATTCGCAGCGATTCCGAGCAAGAAACCACTTTATCCTTCGGCGTGGCTCAGTCTTTGAACGCTAAGCAAAGCAGCGTTGAGGTCGCACCTGACGCATTGCAGGGAAGAGAGCGAGCCAAACAACGAGGAAAGGAGGGTACAGCTCCAAAGAAAGGAAGATCGAGTGAGAGAAGCAAACGAGAGGGCCGTGGACTCGCTCAAATCCTACCAGCGGCTTGCAGATGGCAAATGGCAGCGCTTCTCAGATGGGCTGTCTAACAAGCCTGCAGTCTACTTCTATGGTCATTGGCAACCCACCGGCTTAATTATCAAAGGCCGTGCTGCAAGGGAATATAGGGACTATGGCAGCAGCAACGACGCAATGACATAGTTGCCGTAGTTAACTCCTTCAGTACAAGTAAGACATACCGCTGGTGCCTCCAGCCGTTGCAACTACAGAGATATCAAACTCCCGAGGGAAGGATCAGAAGAAGCAAGAGCACCGTCTACTGTGTCAATGCCATTGTTCTGGTTTTGTCATAGGTCGCAGCACAATAGGTTGCGATATGAATGCAACGAGGAATATCGCGTTGAAAGGTAAATCCATTGTGGTATATTTAAATAGCTACTTCTGTCTCAACTGCCGATTGTGAAAACTCTCCCTTTCATCCGCTGCTCCAGGCACGGGGATGTATGCTGCCGACGGACATCCTTCAGGGGTAACTGTATATATACACCCGAACCTATTCGAGGTACCTACTATCAACCATGTTTACATGCTCGGAAAAATTTTGCGTCGCCCATGGACCAATTTTGTGCAACTTGCGGTTATGATGCGAACTAGGATTCACCATGGCTGCTCAAAATTTCTGAAACTCAAACGATTGTTAAGAAAGTGCTGCTGCTCATTGCTACTGGGGAGTTCTGGATTTGTATGATTTTAATGGAGTGACTTAAAAGTGCAAGACGTTCCTAACGTTGTTACCCCGGTTGCCCAGTCGTTGATAATTTCTGCACAATGTTGAGTTTTCCCAATAAATAGTGTCAGTGTAGGGCAATGTTCACTACCGAGATCTCGATTGGATGGAATCCTTACAATATGTGCTTCGTTTATCATTTGGTATGATTTGAATATATATTTAAACGATAGCTCCGCTCATGCATTTATACCCTTTGAGCTTTTGCACTACATGCCTGTGCTACAAGCCAAAGGTACCAAGTTTCAAAGACTTTTAACTACGACGATATGCGATGAACCATACCTTCAACGTTTTAACAAAACCTTTCGCGTGTATTAATTGCATGCAAGAAACGAAATCAGAATTTATTGGTACACGCACCGTCTTTTTTTTAGGAAGAAATGAAAGCCCCTTTTCTTCATGATGCCCGTACACGTTCAGACGCACACAAACATAGGCTCACGTACGCATGTACACGTATGGAGAGATAGAGATATAAAAGGAGGCAGAAAGAGAGAAAGCGACGGACAGACACAGAAAAATAGAACTCTCGCAAGACATTTGATCTATAGCATAAAAGCCACCACTGCTACAATTACAAGAGCAACAACAGTTTTTTGAGCAGAGGAACGGGAAGCCGAACCCTTTGCAAAAATACTTCCGGGCCCTTGCGGTTGTCCAATCCCACCTGTAGCCGCAGGTCTGGTACTCGATGGCGTGAGAACAGCGGCGGGACGGACTTCGATAGGAATTGCCAGCTGGGTGTTCGTTGATTTATCCATGAAGAGGACCTTGTAATTTCCAGCTTTGACCGTTGGGGGGATATTAAAGTTGATTGAATGTTCATAGTAAGTTAGATTTCCCTCATGCTTCTCAAAGGCCTCTGTTTTTGAGACATCAGCCTTATCTGAGATGATCAACGTCGTATTATTCGATGCTACTGCCACACTGGTTGGTTCTAGTACAATCTCGAGGTTCAGAGCTATAGGGACGGTCAGTTCAAATCAAGTGATGCTTTTAGTACTTACCTGAACTATCCACATCGATGAAGAGACGATAAGTGCAAGGCAGGATCTGTCCAACCACATAGGGGCCATTGCTGACGGGGCTCGTGACGTTGTAGTTCCTTGTTGGAGCCGTTAACTGACCAGAAACACTCGCTATAGTAGCAACGGCAAGGAAGGAGAAGAGTACCAGGACCTTCATTTCTGTAATTAAAGAGGTGTATAATTAGGTGAAATGGAAAAAAAAAGTAACAAAAAGACGATGAAAGAAAAAAAAGATAAAGGGGCAAAGGAGCGTTGTTCTTTATATCTGAAAAATCTAAGGAGAGTCCTGGATCTGCAACTGCCTTTAAAATCCACCATGAACTATATCCATGCGAAACAAGGTAGAGGCGTTGTTTTTTCCTCATATCCCCGTGGAATGGGAATTCAAAATTTGACAACAATGACTAAGGTTATGGCGAGAAAAGGGCTTTACAATGACTTCTGAACAGAATCAAATGACTCGTCTTGTTGAAAGGATGATGAAAAAATGAATCATCATCTGCATTCTAAAATTCCTCATCTTCTACGTTAAAGCATTTGATTGCGTTGGAGTTTCGGGAAAAAAATATAAGGGATGTATTAAGATGGTAAATATAAACCAGATTACATTGATGGATGGGTGTTTATATGATAAAGAACAAACTGGTAGTCAAAAATAACGCAAGGACGATAGGGACGTCCACGCGGTGAGCGGCCGATCGATTATAAGGGCCTCGGTTTCCTATCACGCCAACACCGACACCAGGTTCAGGACCAGGACCTCCAAATCCTCCAGGACCTCCAGGACCTCCAGGACCTCCAAATCCTCCAGGACCACCCGGCCCATTAGGGCCGCCAATGGCACCCATTCCAGGGTATCTAGGTGGTGGGGTTCGTAACGGTCCATTGGCTACGGAGGCGTAAGTGCTGGCCGCAGCTGAGTAAGATGCATTATCTGTTAGCCTATTTGTCCTCTCGTAGAGATGTTGGAAGACCTACCGCCATTCAAGGTGATCCCGTCATTGGAGGATAGCCAGGGTGATGTAGGGGTGACAGACCGAATATCACCATTGCCACTTACACCGCGATTATGTCCAGAATTAATGTCATCGGCTAGCTGAGCCCAACGACGGTCGCTGTCTTCGCCATACTGCCCTTCTTCGTAATCTTGCGCCACAGAATCAGTGATATGATCATCTATACGAAGTACTCACCTTCAGCAGCTGCCGCGTAATGCATGCAAGTCAGGGTAATAATGGCCAATAAAACAACAAAGATGCTTAGCTTCATGTTGATGATGATCTTTACCAAACGAAACAAGGCATCTTTTTATAAGACGGATGTACTTAGTGATTCTCGTATCTTTGTCTAACGCCTCTCAGGTAGAATACCAATGCTTTCTCAACCCTTATCCGTTGGATTGAAATCGGCACGACCATTTTTATTCATTTGATAGGAGGAAAAAACAGTCGGCTGCATAAATTTAGATTTAGGAAGGGACAGCATTCGTCCTTTTTGGGTGTGTTTACTCCTGCACCTCCTTTCTTTCTCTTTTGATCTCTCACTCTGTATGCGTTGTGTGAGCGTGTGTATCATCCTTGTCATTCGGTTTTATTGTCAATGCTACCTGCAAGTTGAGAAATAATCGGCTTACCCCTCACGTTGGATATCCACAACAACCACAGACCCCTTTCCAGGAGTAATGGGGAAGAAAACAAAAGTAGTGCAATATAGAACACATAATCTCGGCTGCATAAATAAAACTAACAATTACTACAAATGACAAGGTTGTACATTCAATCAAAATATGGTTTCTCAGGATGATGTAAAGTTGATACTTAGTTTAATTTGCACATTTTGCTGCGTTGCAATTTTTTGAAACCGTATACACTATATCAATAAGAACTACTTTGTGTACAGCTGACACCGCTTGTACTCCTTTTGACAGAACATGGCTAAGTTTACGAATCCAACGAGGTGATCCCATGTGAGTCTCCCAAAGAAGAAGAACAAAGAAGAAAATCTTTTACGTCCTCACTTCATCGTTGGAGTGTTCTATATCCAATGTGACAACTTCCCAGTAGAAATAGATATTAACAAAAGTGTACCTTTACACATCATTGCACTAAGCCGTCTACTCAAGGGATTTCATTTCACGGGAATGCCTATTCCATCCAACGACTCAGTTCTGTCATGTACACGTAATACAGCTAAACGCACAAAAATACGTAGATAGACACTATTCTGCTGTCTTATTAGTCTATCTGGGCAATGAACAAATTGTACTTAATAAAGAGAGTCTGCGTCTATAACACTCTCTGCAAGACACAATAGAGTGGGGGCATGTAAATTCTCCTACTTATCAGCAAGGAACTTGCACACTAGTTCCTGTTTATTGGAAGTTTTTCTTCTTCTTTTTCTTTTTCTTCTCTTTTTTTCTTTTTTTTTTTTTACGTTACTCTATAGTGATTTTTTCTTTATATGAAGCAATACAACGTCTGGCGATCTGTTGTGAACGATGGGCTTCGCTCGATACGGTGACATTTACTTAAGTGGCGAACAAATGGTAGGTCGACATTCTTACCGGGGTGGTTTTTGTAAAACAGAGCTCAAGAAAAAAAAAAAAAAGGAACGGCCTTCTTATTTAATTCTGGTTGTATTCTTTTGGGTGAACATTTTCACATCTTAACACACAAAGAACCAAAATGTTGTACAAACCCATTTGACACTACCCCACTTTAATTTGACTCAAAAAGTACTACTTCTAATGCAGAAATGATATACGTATTCCACAAAATGTCTGCAGGCCACCCGTAAATAAATAGGCAAAAATAATGTATTTTAGAAAGCAGTAAGAGTAGCATAAAATTCATAACCGTTTATTGTCTCTCTTTAAATCTTACAATGCTGCGTCTAGGACTTTCCTAACCTCTTCATAGACCTCATCAATCGATTTCTCTGCGTTGACCTAAAATTGCAAACAATTTAGATTCATTACTTCATTCTTCTATTTAAATAGCGACATAACTATACCTTTCTCACTTTGTTGTGCTCCTCAAAAGCTTCGATTACTGGGTAGCTGGTCTCTCTAAACGTTTCAAATCGCTTCTTGATGGATTCGATGTTATCATCTATTCTACCAGAGCTCTCTCCACGTTTAAGCAGTCGTTGCAATAAAGTTTCCTCGCCGCATTCAAAGTACAATACGAACTGGGAATCGACAACCTAATTTTCATGCGTTGAATAAATCTGATATCAAATAGTGCGCTTACAGTTTCTTCAAACTTGACTGCCTGGTCCATTTTTCGGGGAAATCCGTCAATCAGGAACCGAGTCTTATTTTCGTTTTCTATCGCCTCCTTCATAGCATGTTCAAGCAGTGCAATGGTAACTTCCATGGGCACGATGAGGCCATCGCGAATGTAGTTTTGGATGAGTTCGCCATACTTGGAACCGGGACGTTTTTGTTCTTCTCGCAACAAATCGCCAGCTACCAAACCAATGAATTAACGTCTGTCAAAGAGCTGATGGCTTTATGTACCTGAGAGATGAACGAAATCATAGTCGCGTTTCATGTTCTCGCACTGTGTGCCCTTGCCAGCACCAGGGCCGCCTACGACAGTACTGTCAGTCTACGTTTTCACAGAAACCTGAAGGACTATGCTCCTCTTATTATACGTTACCAAGGACAAAAATGACAAATACTTCTTTGGGGTCGAATGTGGATGTGGTCATGATGAGCAAAAGAGAAAATCTTCCTTTCCCGGTCAAGGTTGTACCAAATGATGGAGCACCAACCGCGGCTCTTATATCATGCACCCATCACTTTCATCGCATGACACTATATCAAAGATAATCGTTGAACATGCAATTCTTCACCATTTCTTCTTATCTCAGGTGACAAGAGCTAAAAGCTTGTACCTCCAGAGATCATCGAACCATACAGAAAACCACGTTCATCTTCTGCATGGCGTGAAAACATATAAGCACATAAAATGAAAGACCGCAAGTGCTCAGGGTCCGTTACCCTCCCCGTCACCTTACGAAGCAGAACGACAGTATTTATTTTTCCTAAAATCTAAGACGTTATTACTACTATGACTATTTATTTGATATGCGCGCCATTTATCACTTTTCTCTTTGGGATTTGCAATGATTTGGCAAGTGGGTCCCGAGTCCGTCATCAGGCAACGCAGTGCAGTTTTTCAGACGGAGTTACAATAAAAAATAGAGGCGAATATGGAATAGACAAAAATTACGGTTAGGTAGAACTGGACAAAACAGATATAATTTTAGTAACATTTATACAACCGCTATTAACTACGTACAGAGGGTGTCTGGCTGGTGGCTGCAGTATAACTTTTCCGGAATTACAGTCGTGACCAGGACCCAGCCACTTTATTCATAGGTGCCTGGTAGCTTTGACGAAGTAATCGACAATTATAACGTCAGCATTATTATAAAAAACACCTTTAAAAAATAGTTTGCGTCAATCGATATCAAAAATTGACGTACGGAGTTACAAGATGTAGTATAGGGCTTCTAAGTCCTGCTTCACAGTAAATACCCCAGGTCGGAGCAGATAGTGCGAGTATCTTCATTTTTTACTCTTTTTTTTTTTTTTTTTTTTTTTTTTTTTTTTTTTTTTTTTTTTTTTTTTTTTTGCTGGCAAGTGTGATCCCAATCAGAAAGAGTTTGTTGTTAAATGAGCTACAAGAGGTAGATATAGTCTTGAGCAGTTCACTAATGGAGATCTATCGTCTTGTAAAAAAAGAAAAGAAAAAGAACTTCTAACTGTGATTTCTGGGCTACGACCACCATCCATAGGAGAACTACCTTAATACGAGGAGCTACAATTTGTACGTTACCAACGGCACAGTCGACTGTTTGCACCAATTCCTTGACCTATTCCATCTCAGCAACTATCTTCTACCGTTCTGAGAAAGCAGGAATATCCTTGTTTACAAAAAGCATTCCGGTAAGGATGCCGATCTACCCGTAAGCATAATTATTCATGTCTTTTTGTTTGTTGTTTAACCTGCATGATCTCTGTTCCCAACTACATCGTGCCGTGTCGCAGCTTTTGATCTCCATTTAAGTACATAAATGTTATCATACTGAATGTCACTCATTCCCAGATGCGGGGCTGGTCTCTGCCTCCAAGGCAGAATTATCATTTCAAGTAGATTAGTATCAAGTATTGTTCCATTTACTAACCATGAATGAATTTTTATGCTGCTCAAATAAATTTTGCGTCTAGGGGGTCCAATCTATGCACTAATAACCGTATCTGCTCATACGATCATATCCACTTCAAGCGCAAAGACAGTCTATATAGATCACAACATCCAAAATATCACGAACCGTGCTAACTGAAGTTTGTCCGCAGATAGCTTTGAACTATTATTATAACCGACGAATCAAGAAAGTAGGGGTTAAAATTACAGAATTGATTTCTCTTTTTTTTTTTCTCGGAGAATCTTACCGCATCGAATAGCGGAGTGTTGTCAGCCCACGTTGGGATCGTGCGACACGCAAGCAAAAATTGAAGTGACAGAGCCACGAGGTGCAGTCCTACCCTCTCCATGGTACCGGTAGCATTTCTTTTTAAATGCAAATCATTCAAATGGTCTACTTAAAAAAAAATAGATTGCGCAAGCCAGGCCTAGAGCAGCTTAGATAGAAAGCTGTTGGCTGTGGACTATCTTGTCTCGTAGCTATGTTACGTCGACCTTTGGTATACTATCCGAGCCTTTTTTTATATTTATTTATTTACTTTTTTTTTTACCTTCTGGAGGTAGCTAATACCATTTCCCTTGCGATTATAAGTATCAGTATTACTGCCGTCCTCAACTATCATAAATAAAGACCCTGAACTTCGTTCCATTTGAAGCATCAATGCATGTATCATTAGTGCCAAAAAGAAAAAGAATATCGAATGTTTTCCAACATGATGCGCATGGCTCGTATATTGAAATATTGAACAGGCAGGTAAGTTGTTCACAAGGCATTTTCATCATGTTACTGTGGAGACACATGCTAGGACCGACCATTTGGCTCAGCGTTTCATGCTTGTACGACAGTAAAATCTTTACTGAGAAAAACTAAGAAAAATGCGGATGTATAAGGCATAATGATTATGAGGGCCGGAAAAGCAGCGAAACTATTATATACAAAACAGATAAAATAAAATAAAAAAAAGCAAAAATCTATTGAAATCTATATGGAGAATGGAAATGACCATAGTAACTGACAATGAACGTATATTGAGATTCCTGCTGAAGGTTTGGAAGTCGGAGCTTACCTTGAAGGGTAATACTGGTTTGTAAGGTAAAATGGGTATGTCTGAGCATAAGAAGTATCTATCAGAGGAGATCCACCAGAGTATCCATAGGCAGGATGAAATGGGGACGCTACGGCTGCAGCTGTCGACTGTTGCGGCTGCTGTTGATGGTGGTGGCGATGATACATTGGATACCAAACACCACTCTGCACAGGGATCCATTGGCCGTTTCGACGAATGTACGAAATGGGGTTTCTCGTACCGTTATTGTTATAAGAATATTCGAGATAACTCGGTGTGTTGCCCATAGTTTATTTGAGAAAAGAAAGACTTGTTTGCAAATCCAAGTTGGAACGTTTTATGTTTATATAGTTTTATTAGTTTTTGTCGTTGCTGTACAATCGACAGGTCTATAACTGCGCATGATCATCCTGAGCAAGCATTGACAAGAAGTTACCATTTCAGGATTGAATACGCATAATCTAGAATTTGTCCTGCAACCACTGTGCAATGTCTCTTGTTATTGCCTCATTTTCTGGATTGATTAATCCCGGTATTTCTTCGTTGATTTTCTGAATAGCATCATAGACGGCATTCTCCGAATAGCGACAATCTATAAACCAGTGATAAGTCTACAATTCATTTCTTTGTCGACTTACTTCGTAGTGCTACTCCAATGGCAGAAACAACAGTCACCTCATGTGCTCCAAGTGAAGAAGTGGACAAATCAGCTTCCGTGATCATCCCGTGTCTGGATCGGATAAAGGCCCGCTAGAGAAGCGAAGCACGTTAACTTAAAACGAGATAGACTAACACAATACATACCACATGGCCCCAATCAAATTCATGATCCGTTGTGTTAGTAAACTCGGGTGTCTGGCCAAAAATCCAGTCCCACGTCTTAAGTTCATCCTTTGTCACTTGTACTATCTCGGGAAGTTGCCTTATACGAGATTCGTCCAAGATAACTGGCTGTGTGGTCGATGTAAATTCGGGTCATATGAGTTCTGTTTTTCTATACCTCAACAGGTACACCGTTGTTGTAGTCCTGTACAAACTCCTCGAGGACTGATTCGCAAAACTGCTGATGATCCACGGTATATGAGTATTCCCGGAGGTTGGTGACAGGAGATGGGACCGAAGCCACGCCTTTGGACACAATACCGGTCTACTACCCGAAACGTTTAAAAAGGATTTTAACCTTTTCTTTGTCTGCACTTTACATTGGTCATGTTTTTTTTCGACAGACATCCCTTTAATATATCCGTATCTGTATCGATCAGCATGGTGCCATGATGGTAGGCACGATGACTAGTTATCTTATAGGCGCTGCCCGATACTTTGTAACCATTAACCACGATATCATGACG
Source organism: Saksenaea oblongispora B3353 (assembly GCA_000697495.1). Taxonomy (NCBI): domain Eukaryota; kingdom Fungi; phylum Mucoromycota; class Mucoromycetes; order Mucorales; family Saksenaeaceae; genus Saksenaea; species Saksenaea oblongispora. Next base: position 120,526 of record JNEV01001560.1, on the reverse strand, counting down.
CTCGTTTACTGAGGCAGGGATGTCAAGGTTTTGAAGTGCACGCGAGACTAGCTCAGCGTTTGCTCTTCGTGAAAATGCTTGACGTGGCATAAATATAGTATAGATGGAGTTCCCCATATCCTAGGTTTGTTGTGAATCAGCGTTATCTGGGCTCTGAAGCATGAGCTTACTCACATGATATACCGCACCACCGCCCGACCGCCGGCGAACAAGGGGGATGCCGTGGCTGCGCATAAAGCGCAAATTACACTCCTGAAAAGGGTTCTGGTTCCGTCCCACGACTACACATGGTTTATTGCGCCATAGATAGAGAATATATCGTTCTGGATCGGTTTGTCGAAGCAACCATTCCTCAATAGCGAGATTTGTATACGCATCGTTAATTGTTGAAATGTAACAATCAACTTGACTATTTCGTTGAGCAGCCTGAGTACTAAACGGCAAAAAACTTTGCATCGGCTGGTATAGAAAACGTCGCATGAACAACGGCATGTGCCGATGCATTGTCGGTAGCATAGCTTCTTCGGATAGGAATGGTACCTTCTTTTTTTTCTCACACATTTTTTTAGATGTTCAAAGCCACCACTTCATTGATCAAGGAAGTCGAGGTTTCCTTATTCACAGGTTCCGATATGACTTAATCCGGTAGATAAAAAAACAATAAAGAAGCATCGTTTAATAGTCTATCATGCTTGCTTACATCAAGCCAAAACATTCCATAATAAACAAGTTTACTATCAAATGCTGCATGCTCTACTGTTAGAACAAGGTCATAATTGGACTCGAAAGGATATACTGTCACGCATGCCTTATTTTGGATCAGTAATTCCAATAAGAGCTTCTACATCGACATAGTATAGTTTAGCAGTATATGCAAAGCAAGTGCTCCGGGATCGGTATCTCATTCGCTTGAGACCTAAGTCAGAAGTGTATACCATAAGATCTAAAAACTTCAAAACCCTAACTGCTTACAGGCCACTTCTTTCACCATGACCCTATAGTCATTGTTGGAATCCATGTTGCAGGGCTACCAGATCTATTGATATATAAATATTATACAGCGACGCTTAACTGATGATACCTTATGCATTTTTGCCTTCCTATACAAGGATATCCAATGTCATGGATCTGGTCTTCATATTTCTTTCGTACATTTCTCCTCCCTTTCTTATCAGATATCTTATATCACCCGGCACGAATACAAATCTAATATGGCGATCTAAAGTCACTTGAAAGAGCGTTACACATGGAGGTTGCACGATTAAGGCTGCACGATTGATTCTCAGTCAACGCAAAACCCAGCCAGAGCAAAAATAATTTTGATGTTTTGCTCATGTCAGTGAGTAGTAACATCACAGACGATGATCGTCTTGTCCCACCCTCTGAGTGGCCCTTTCAGGAAGTAAAGTCAGACGAGCATACAAGGGATTTAGAAACAGTAAATGTATACGTAACGGAGGTTGAACCACGCCAGACGAACATCGTACTCAAGTAATCAAAGTTATAAATGTCGATAAATCATGCGTAACGTCTTTCTATGTTGGGGTTAGATTTTTACAAACCCATCTAGTACCATTAAATGGCTTGGAACATTGCAAACGCATAAAACGTACTACAACAGATTCAGGTAGGCTGATCTTCAAGCTTCGGGCAGCAAAGCGTAACTGATCTCATTCCCTGTCCGTATTTGTAGGCTTCACATTAACAGTGATTCTGTGTGAGGCAGACAGTATTACAATAGAGACACTCGATAGACTTGCTCGTGAAAATGGATTAGCGGATCAAATCCAGCCCCGAGTAATACCAGTGCCACGATATGCGCCACGAAACAGACAGCAATATGAGGACTGGAAGTATCTGTGGCCTATGACGTTCCGCGAGGACACGCGGCTCGATCCTAAGTTTACCTCTAGAGAGATTGAGACGATTAAAAGTCACATGCGGCAGCTACTGGCGCACAAAACCATTGCCGCCAGGGTGGTCAATGCCGCGGGCGAAACAGTCTCCGAAGCGGCAGACACTCGCACAGAGTCCCAACATCCGTTGCATCATGCCGTTATGAACTGCATCGATGCTGTGGCAGAAAAGGAAAGGCAAGCGGGTAGGCCAAAACGTAAATCAAGTGAGATCGCAAACAACCCTGATGAACAAGAACCAAAAACTGTCTATCTTTGTACGGGTTACGACATGTATGTCACACATGAGCCATGTGCAATGTAAGTGACGCTGATCTTTTTGCTGCAAACCAGAAGCTTCATGGTTTTGAGGTAGGTGTGCTATGGCTCTTGTCCATTCAAGGATAGGTCGTGTATTTTACAGTAGATCGACCCGTACGGGATGTCTCGGCACGTTATACAAGATCCACAGTTATCCTAGCCTAAATCATCATTATCGGGTATTTAAAGGTGTATTGTGCGATTCAGATTTACAATCTGATGAAGTTCTGGAAGCGTAATACCAATAAATAGAGATTTCAAAGATAACTTATCTCCCTTTTTTCTTTACCGTTTTTGGATGTCATCTACCTGAATAACCCGATGCCACTGATCATAGGCAGCTCATGTTTTCTGATAGAAAAAGGGAGTAGACTTACCAGAGATACACAAAAACAACGTCTGTCAGACTAGTAATGTCAGCCTGCATGTTTAGTTGGATGCCAGACGACAAAGTGGTTATCGCGTGCACAGTTTTTAGGTTCAACTTTATATAAATATCTAAGTACGCTTGCCGTATCCCTACCGCCTTTCTTTTCCCTTACGCAACGAGGATGAATCGTGCGCATTGCATGGAAACTGCAACTATTGTAAACGTCGATCCACCGATGGGAGATCGACTACGGTTCTCAGGTATGCGTAAAAACACTAAGCATTGCTTTCTGTGATAAGAAAAACTCAACCTGAGAATAAATAAAAAGATTCGCCAAAAAAGGCAGAAAAACCGAGCAAATCTGATCGACCTGCTTCCGGATACTTCAGTCGTGGTTATCGATGGTTCTGTGGGCAACTTGAAAGCAATTCCAATCGACACGCTTTTCAAGTCGGCATTGCATTTGTACTCGCCTCGTTATTTGTCGTAATTACGCCTGTTGCACGAGTGTTAGCAAATGCATTTTGGATAGGTAAGAACGAAAATAAGAGGAAAACTTTGGAAGACACATATGAGCGATAGTTTTTGTGTTAATTTTTGGCGTCTCCATGTTAAGGTGTTTCTGTCGTCACAGTGCTGGATAATACCGTCGGTGGATTTCTGAACTTAAGTATCCAGCGTATGATTGGCACTGGTGAGATTTACGAAGGGTCGTTGTCCTCTTAGTAGATAAAACTTACGCATGTACTTAGCTCTGGGGGGTGGAGCATCTATGGTGGTCATGACTGTTAGTCGTGCCCTGTTCCCTGAATGGAATTGGCGCGCCACAGTAGTTTTATGCGCCCTGATGTTTCTACAGGTTTTTTTTATTGTCAAGGTCAAGCTTTTGCCTAATATGTCCTATGCTGGCGGCATTGTAAGAAATTTCTTCGCACATGGGCTGGACCTCTTGCTTACTATTATAGATAGGGTTTATTGACCACTGTCGTGATCCTATTATCTGGATACCCTGATTTAATCCATGATCAACTGTCTGGTGCAGCAAGAATCGCAGCATGGCGTATACTTAATCTGCTTATCGGAATCGTTATTGCTATGTATGTATCTGGGTTAATATCTTATCGTTACTCAAAAACCATATCGTAAGGTTGGGTTCATTGTGCATCTTCCCTCTCAAGGCCACACATATCATGAGGAAAAATCTTGGAGCAGCTATAAACGATGCCGCCGATCTCTACGAAAAAACGGCAGCTTTTTGTCTGGATTTGGAAAACAGCACATCAGCTGTCGATCAATCACTGATAAAGTCCTCCCCAGCGGAACAGCCCGTCCAGTCACCCTTGGCCAGGGTACTTTCACGCACATTTTCAACCCAGCCCGAGGCCGTTATTATTGACACGAATGACGAGCATTTGAGTGACATTGATACCATCTGCAACAAGGCTCTAGGAATTCTCACCCGACTTCAAGTGGAATCTACCCGACTGCGTAACGTATCCAATGAATACTATCTAGAGAAGCCTATACATATGTTATTCCGCACGTCGGGCGAGTACGACCACAACGTGCGTCGGGCGAAGCGGTACAGTGATGCTATTGATGCAATGAAGCGGGTCGTGTGGCCGTTGGTTTCTTTCCGTCTGCTTCTACCCCTTCGTAATCATAAGGTTACTGGAGAGCATGATCGAACAGCTCCTACCAAAGAAACCCTCGAGAGCTTTAGCAATGCTTTGCACGTCATGCGCCGATTGAGTCAAATGCTCAAGGAAAACCAACGTCCACTAAGTGACTATCCTGATTGGGGTATCTTGGAACGAATAGTATCCAAAGGATATATACATGTTCAACTTGAGTTAAGACAGACGCTACGAATGGATACCAAATTTGACATGGATAATGTTAAATTGTTGGCATACTATGGGTTTTTGGTTAGATGCTCTACTATCTGGGAAGGTCTCAAGGTTGTCGTAGAAAAGCTTGGGCCACAGGTGAATTCCCGTCGAAGCAGCAGAACAGTGCTTCCAGCCAGAGATCCCATTATAGCTCAAGGATAGGCTATTATTAGTTGTATCAACCCATTCATGTATTTTTTATAAGCTTAAAAATCTAAAGCCGTACAAAACAAATCATTTTATAATAACAGTAATAAACTCGGTATGTAGTATTTCTGCTCCTGACAGAGACGCAAAGGTTATCTTATGGTATTTACGGTATAAGTTATGAAGTATGTACAAATGACGCGTTGCAGAGTAAACTCTTTGGTGTCATATTGCTTGCATAATTCACACTGCTGTGCTAAAAATATAGACATTAGTACGAGCTATCAATGCGGGGCAGTGATGAAGTTTTCATGAAACTCCTTCGGAGTTTAAGGGTCGCATGTTAGCTTTTAAGAGATCGATGGCTTGACGGAACACAAAGATTAGCGCTCTCTAATAACAGCCTCTAGTAGTAATGATAAGAGCATCCAATTATTTACACAAATTGCGTATCCGCTGAGCTACGATACTGCTGTCAAAATATTCAAGAACGTGATACAGTAAACATTGCTTTATCCCAAGTGATAATAAACAAACCCAACAAAGATAGTTCGCCCAAACTGCGGAAAATGTCATGGAGATTGAACAACCATATACCATCAAAGGAAATTTGACGTCAAAGTTAAACTAGATAGGCTATTGATAACTCTGATCGATTCCGGAACAACGCGTAGTTCAATTAAACGGCAGCATTTGTACGACCTTGCTATCTAGGCTATATGTACGAATAGGCCAGCGCAAATTTCTATTCAAAACTGTAGGGGTTATTTTATTTCTACTCCGTATGTTGTCTTTTATATTGGTATTCTTCGGTTATCTTGCTTTCGTAATACGAACTTGCACTGTTATGAGAACAAGGTATATCAATTTCAAGGGCTATATTCTCGGAGCATAAGCTCTTCTGGCTTCGCGAGAAATCTTTAGCCTGCTGATTCTAAAAGCGAAAGTTGAAGCATATTCGTTGATCGGTAATCACACTATCCATTTAACAGTTTATTGCACGTTTTGGCATGACAATATTTTTTTAGGAATGCTTGCAAATAAACAAAAATAAAGGGCATTGTATACAACGTTACATCAGCTTAAAGTTGTTTGGCGCATCAATTGACTTTATGCCCGGACCAAGTGAACCTTATTTACGGAAAGTATATTTTTATTTTTTTTAGTTCAATGCAAAGCCAAGCTTTGCGCTTTAAAGATTCGATTTCTGCTGATTTTGCGTCAAGATATGAACTATGATTTATAGTTCAATAATGAGAAGCATTTAGACAGCAGAAATACATTTTTCTATGCTCTGTTTTTTTTTTTTCAGACATTCCAGACAGAGAGAGAACCCATAAAAAAGTGCACTAGATTGCTCATACTATCTATATCGCCCATCTGGAGTGTAAGTGTTTGTTGTCATATTGACGATGTAAGCAAGACGTTTTTCATCTACAAATCATATGTATGGCAGCAAGCAAGGTATACAAAGTGCTATGCTCTCTTAAGTCTTCTAAAGTGCGGTAAAAAACGGCACTCGCAAAAATTTTCAACCTCAAACCTCACCAAAATGTGCGGTGTACAGCGACTGCCGTTGTGTAAGAACACCATTGAGGATGATGAATATTTCTCTAATGATATTAGAGACACTAACCGCAATGGAAACGGTTCACAAAAACGATACATGGAAGGAAGATCGACGTCTGCCTGAAACACAAAACATGACAACAACATACGAATTGTCCAAAATGAACTCAAACGGATATGCGTTTTATCAAATTGCGTCATCACCCAACAGCACGAGAAAGGCTGGGCTAAATTTTGATACATGGAAATACTTAATCCTGTAGTCGTAGCAGCCACACCGTCTCCATGGATTTAGTGGGCAGCGTTAGTTTTATGTATATACTGCTATTGTAAACAACAGTTATTTTTCGAAAAAATTGAGTATTTCGTGTCTATCTAGGTGACTAGTTAATGCTACTTATTTCAAGTCTACTCTGTGGATTTTGTTCGGCCATCAGTGTTTCATTATTCTACTTAAACAGTAAACGCAATGTACTTTGTGAAAAGACCAGACCTTAACAGTCCTTGTTAAATCGTTGACATCATTGCACAAAGTTCATGTCTAAAGATCAGTGACTTTTTCCTATTGATCATACATCTACCCACATCTTCCCTTTGCATTATCTCATGTCTTATCATGTACTTCGTTTTTGTTCATCAAAGTAAAGACAGCCAATCATTGAGTACACCAATTAAAAGATCACTCGCGCCTGCAGAGACTCTGTTCTCGAACTCTTGTTTTCTTTGTCAATTTTACTAAAAAAAATAGCAATCTTCAGTGTCTCTTTCTATGACTAGAACAATTAGGTAAAATATAAAAAATATAGTAAACTCTCAATTCTTATTTTGAAGATTATCTTTTCAAAGAATCCGTAACTATTTTTTTTATTAGTCTGTCGACAAAAAGGAAAGAAATGCTGTAAACAATATTAACAGAAATTTGGCATCATCTCTTCTTCATTGTGCAACGTTCATTACTGAGCATGCGTCATTTTCCCGGAAATTCTATATATGTTCAGAAACCTGATTAACACGAAAAGTATCATGTTACGGACGAGGCATATCCAAGTACATGCTGTTTCTAGCTTTCTTTTAAAAATGTAAAAGAAAAAAAAACAACAACAATATTCTATGGCCCCTATGAGTGTGAGTCCCCCCCGAATTATTGCCGAAGTTTTCAGATAAAATTAAGGTTACTTCAGCTCGGGTGAGAGAGAATTAAGTCGCACGACTTCAGCTCCAAATTTTTTCCCCTTTTGCTGGCAAAGCATCATTTATTTTTGCTCTGTGTGATAACACGCCTTCCTTCAATCAACGCGAAATTTCTATGCATTAATGCAGATGTTGTTTAAATGAGCTGCAGCCACAGTTCATTTGCTGATTACAGACGAACGCATCTCATTGCTAGTTCCTGAGTTATAGTATATGTTGACAGCCTTACTATTTTCATTTACCATCTGAAGGCTTGGCTTTTACTATGATTGAAGCGATCAGCTATTAGTTGGTATTCCAATCACATGCTCCCGGCATGGTATTCCCAGCCTGGTGCATCACACTGTTCAATAGAAATCCGGCGATGACCTGTTTGCCGGAAATTCTATTATACTGACCTAAGTATTTACTAAACATAGCAGCAGAAACACGTAGAGTATGCATCGCATGACGTATTAGCAAAGCTCCAGATATAATAGTATCAGTATGAACATTAATGGATGTATATCTTCAGTATAGTCCTCTTTCATGCATTATCTGAAGAAATGGTGTGTTTTGTTGTAGGTAACGTCGTACGGCGGAACTGCATTTTGTGTGAATAGTACAAACAAGGTTTTCGGAGGTCCATTATGTATTTCAAGGAAATATTTTTGGTTAATATCACTACAAGTACCGTATATCTCCGCTGTTAGCGAGCAATAGTTCCATGCGCAATTTTAATACCACGTCTAGGAATACTAAATGTGATGGAACTTGAAATAAAGCGTTAGATGCAAGCGCGATTTACTCTTCCAAAAATAGTCGCGCTTTAGAACGATACCTTTAATTTATTATCACGCTTTTGATTATAAAGTTCCATTGCAGTGTAAATGCACATGACATGACCGCAGTAGTATCAGCCTACACTTCATCCTTCCACTTCCACAATTAAAGTTTTGCACGTTAAAAAGCTGCGGAGGTAGTCGGCTACAGAATCTAGCTGATGTATTAAAGGTCTCTCGTTCTGGGTACCTAGGTATTGGACTGTCTGGAACATTTGGAATATGTCCAGATACTACTTCTTTAGCCGATGCTGCAAACCGATGGGTTGATCGAATCATTCGAGGCAACATTTGAAGTAAAGAGTATACAGAGTATAACTTAACCATCAGAAAAATTGGTGCGGGGCGTTCCACCATTGTAGATTATATTTCCCTTGATAAACTCCGTAAAATCACACGCTTTAACGATCTACTACGTGCATCTATCAAAAAATATGATAGTACTAATATCGAATTTGTTCTTCTGTGCGCTAGAAATAATTGCATTTGTAGATACCTCCAAAAACAAATGTTTAGAGATCTAGTGTAGTTACTGGACTATTATATCAGCCTGTCATATCGTAAGCATATACCTTTGTCGATTGGTTAATAAAATCATGAATGCTATCCCTAGATTCAAATTGTCTTCATTCACAAGAATTTCTCTGGTAGATGAAGATAGGACGAGGTGTCAATATACTGAAAACATATAGATCATCTATTGCATTGGTGAACCATTCTACAGAAAAGTTTTGGATCATGTAAAGCTCTTACTTACTTTTGAGAGACATAACCAGATAGGAACACCTGAGAACTGAGCCTTCAATTGTCGTGATTGCCCGTGACATGGTCAGATCTACCGACGGAGTTACAATGCAATCGTTAAGGTACAATATCGTCTTTAATTGCTGTCCAACAAAACATTACTTGATGGATAAGTTTCTGAAAGCAAATTATCAGACATTAGGAAAAAAAAAATTGGGTTTTTGCATCAACTATGGAACGGGAGCAAATTTTGTATTGAATCATTTTAACTTTAATCTGTGCTACCTAAGTCTAGTGCTACCGAGCGTAACAGAGGTATATTTGCGTCACACTCAGTCTTCTATAAGCTACATTTGTATTTTTGCCTACAAAAGTTGCAGATGAAGGGAAGCCGTCAACAAGCTGTTTAGCACAGGAAAACCAGCTAACCGGTTCTACTTTGAGCTTCGACTTCGTGTCTAAGTCTCGGTACAGGTGTCCGCATATTCCAAGTGAAAGTTGCCTCAAATTGCCCATAAACCATTCAGCACAAACTTGCTACACACACATATACTCAACTGTACCTCTGCTGAAGTGTAAGTTGACTTCATCGATAGAGATGGCTATATCCCTTACAAAGCTGAGATGGATTGTGACGAGAGAACCTAGAATATTCTGAAGAAGCAATGACGATAGAAGAACACAAAGAAGGACTAGTATACCTTACTCGGTCGCAGAGGTACAAAGGGAGACAGTCGTTAGACCAAGCAAATGGCCAAGACATTCGTGAACCAAAATGTATTTGTTTATGAGCAAGCGATTTCGCTGAAGATTGCTCTCTTCAATATTCTAGTTTATCAATTGGTTTTGTTTCTCAGCGTTTTCGGTATAAAACTATAATTATATGCTATGAATTTCTGAACGGTCTACTTATTCAAACGTGCAAGAGTACTTTCAGAACTCTGGCTAAAAAGGGAAATAAATTCTGTTGTAAACGCGTCATTCAAATGGTCTATCCTTGTTACTTGAATAACATTTATTCTTTATAACGTAATGAAAGATGGAAAGAAAAAAAGTTTGGGCGTGGTGAAATCGGTGATTTAACCTTAGTGAAGCAGGCCCTCGTCTTTCCCAAAAGGAAGCGTTATTTCCTATTCTTGTCACTTGATCCCACACCACCCTGTTATATCAAATCATGTACAACATATCGCAATACAGTAAAGGTGGTACAGGTATGGCACCCTCTTATTTGTTTATTCTTGACCGTTTATAACTCGACAAACCTTTCTCTCTTGTATGTTCCTTTTTCTTTTTCCACCATGACGTCGATTGCCGATCTGACTATGGAAACAAGACCGACATCGGGTGAGGCCCCACCTGCACTGGTGGGAGCATCAACCACAGTAGTTAGCAACTTGCTGTTTGTTTTTGGAGGACGGTTGGCTAAATCTCGTCGAATGACCAATCATCTGTATATTCTGGATCTACCAACATTAACGTGGTCTCGCCATATTGCCCCACCAGACTCGGCACCACCCCCTCAACCACGTTACTTTCACTCCGTCAATGTTTACAAACATTACCTAGTCGTGTTTGGTGGAATGAGTCATCTGATTCATCGTAACCAAGAAGGGATTACTGCCCTGGGCGACGTCTGTCTCTTCGATCTCAACACGTTGTCATGGGTGCGTCGCCAAGTGCAGCCAAGTTTGTTCGCACCTCAAGCGCGGTACGCCCATTTGGCCGTGTGCAGCAATGACCAGCTGATTGTGATGGGTGGACAGGATGTCGCCAACCAGTACATCAATGAGATGAACGTTTTCGATCTCAAAACGTTCGCTTGGGTACAGGCCGTGACAGTTGACCCACTATGGGGTTCTTACCGTTCGGTGGCATTCGTACCTACCGGAAGTGCAACCTCTTCTTCAGAAGACCCTTCTATCTACGTGTACTCCAATTACAACTTTGCAGATGTGGTACGAAATTTGCAGGGCTTCAACCCCCGCCGGTTAGGATATCCTGTTGCTTTGAACGATCGCTCGTCCGAGATGGCAGGACCATGGGCAATGCCTCCTGGCCTTCGTTTTCCTGTGGGTCACCTCTTGGGGCACTATTTTATCCTTACAGGGACCTACTTGTCTTCAAATGAGAACGGCTTTCACATCTGGGCATTGAATATGACAACGCTGAGGTGGACATCTCTCGATACGGGTCAGTCTGTTCCTGGCTCATGGAATCGCGCCGTATTAAGTGGCGAACGATTGTACATTTTTGGTAATCGCGATCGCAATTTGCAGGAGGACTATCAGTTGCGACAGATCAACTTTGACCATGTAGCGATTATGGACCTTGAGGCACATGGAATAGGCGCCTGTCCCCCATCCACATGTTCAAGCACAGCACAACAGTTGGGACTGACACTACTCAGCGAGTCTGTCATGGCTGACCTTGAGATCAGCACCTCTGACCAAAGGTCAGTCCGAGTTAACTCGGCTATCCTGGCACAGCGCTGGCCGCATTTTGTGCCTCGGCCAGGTTACCATCGTCTGCTTTTCCCCGAGAGTTATAAGGTCACCTACGCATTTTTACAGTACATATACACGGATCATCTATTGACGGCCGAGCAGCATGAGCCCGAAACATTGGCACGTCTCTTGATACTCGCCGACATGTATGATATGCACAGGCTGAAACAACTGGCGACATATGCAATGCATCAGATTCTGACCATATCGACCGCGCGACTAGTCTATGAAACGGCAACCCTAACAATGCAGTTTACACTTCAGGTGCGCGCATTACGAGTGTTGGTTCATGCCAAAAAATTACTACAACAACAATCTCCAACAGCAGAACCAGACTGGATTTATTCACCTCAAGTTAGTACATCATCGGCATCAACCATTGGAGGGCAATCGTCGCACGAAGACTATTCAGCCTCGCGATCATTTAGCTACGACTCCTCGTCTTCTATTGATGAGACGCCACAGTCCCCGCAATCCCCACGCTCTGTGACCTCGCCATCTATCTTTTCCTTCCGTCGTCTGGCCCTCTCTGCAGCAAAGTCAGAAGCCGATATCACTACCCCACCTTTGCCATCTACACCACCTACATCACCACCAGCACGACCAAAAATGTCCAAGTCGCAACCCTTGCCACCAACTTCAACGTTTAAACCACTTCCTTTTGTCATACACTGATCTAGCAAAAGCATAAAACTCCCTGCTGGTTAGGGAAGAAAATAAATTGAGTTGCTTTCGTCTATGTTAGAATTAAAATAGGGAAATAGTGCGTATTTTTGGGGACTGCATCAAATGCAATTTTTTGCTTACACAAAATTACCCTTGCTCTACTCTGGAGTATGTTAGTACTGCTCAAATTAGTAGACAGCGCATCGTGTATCTGAAAAGCTGGGAAAGGAGAAAGGAGTTTCTATATGGATTATCACTTAAAAACTCCAATAATCAATATTGATCATTTCCTTTCTCGAAAATGTGGCCATACTTTTACAAATACAGAGTTTTTCCTCTTTATTTACGGATAGCCATTAATATCTTTGCACGGTTGGCTAAAACGTTTTGCGGGAGGTATATATCACTTCTGCGTTGGGAAGTAGTACCTCTTGCGTCGGCCTGGATAACATGAGTTTGCGCAATGGTTTGGTTCATCGTGTTTTCAGATAAGGAAATGTTCCACCCAAAAAAAGGAACCCTATTTAAAACATCCCGGTAAGGATGTCGATCTATCCGTAAACACGATTATTCATGTCTTCTTGTCTGTTGTTTAGCCTGCATGACCTCTGTCCCGAACCGTCTCGGTTGTGTTGGTGTCTAACACTCCTCACTTAAGTGAATGTTGTCACACGCAAGAATTACTCATTCTCCGCATAGATCGCCAGACGTTGCATCGCTTCAAGTCCTCTGCAGTGCTATCAAATCACTGGCCATCGTTGCCAGATTCCTTTGCACGTCGCTTCCACCCGGCAACGGTGCGGGGTGGACCCCCACATTCATGTGGGATTATCATTTAAGTAAGTAAACTGACATCCCAAGTATTATTCCATTTGCTAACCATGAATGAATTTTTATGCTGCTCAAATAAATTTTGGGTCTACGGGGGACCAAGTTGATGTAAGTAAAATATGAGATTGTTGCCAATCTATGTACTAATGACCGCAAATTGAATCCTTGATTACCGCAAAGTTGGCTACTCCATAGACGCAAAATTTATTATAGAGTAGCGTAAATAGCCATTCAATAAACAATAAATGTGTGCTCATACTGAGCGAATCTGTGCTTGAAAAGCATTGAGTCACGATTTTTGTCCGACCGAAAGCTTTACCACAGCGCTTCTTCCTGCAGACGCACACCATGGTAAAGTCGAAAAGAGCACGAGTGTAGAAGATCTTTGTTAATGGTTTCCATATTCAGCCGACAACCTACATTCCTACAATAGTCAATGATAATGGTACAGTTTTCTAGATAACGTTGTCGCGTACTGACCTGTACATCAGCCCACAAGGATGGGATCTGGGATGTCGCGTGGTCCAAACACACGAATTTTGTCGCGACTGGATCCTCAGATACAACTGTGAAGTTATGGTCAGTTTGAAACGTCAGCTTGGAATGACAGAAGCTCACAACAGCGTAACAGGGATGGTACTTCCGGCGAGTTAAAGCACGAACTTCAAGGACACGCGTTGGGCGTTATTTCTGTCGATGCAAGCAGCGATGGAAAACGTAATGTTGCTAGAAATGAAAAAGAAATGACATTCTGATGAAAATACTGAAGGTCTGGCGTCCACCTCGATCGACTCGATTATTCAGATCTGGGATCTCGAGAATGGCGGCGCACGCATCAATACCATCACGGCTGCTGCTGCAGAAGCCTGGACGGCACGATTCAATCCTGATGGACAGTATCTAGCTGCTGGATCGCATGATGGAAGCATTTATTTATACAGCGCTGAATCGGGTAAAAAGGTACAGACTTTCGCTACGAAGGATAAATTCATGATGTGTACGGCCTACGTAAGTTGTTTTTTCTCGGTACAACTATTGATATGGTTATAACTATGAGGGATATACGTAGAGCCCGGACGGTAAATATCTCGCAGGTGGAGCAGAAGACGGCTCCATCTATGTGTTCGATATTGAAACGAACCAACTGGCACATACATTAACTGGTAGCGTATGACGAATAAGAGGAAAATGGAAGCATTATGAAGAGAGAGTATACTGATGTGTCGTCTTATTGATAGCTCATGCTATGGCCGTGCGCTCTCTTTCTTTTTCGGCTGATAGCCGAACCCTGATTACCGGATGTGACGATAAATATGTACACGTGTATGATGTGGAGCACGGTCAAATTGCGTCTGCTTTGGCTGGTCACAACGGATGGGTGTTGAGTGTCGCAGCAAATCCAGATATTAGCAAACAACAGGTTGCCAGTGCATCGTCGGACAAGAAAATCAAAGTGTGGGATTTGGCTATGCGATCTGTACTAGAAACCCAGGAAGTACATACGGATCAGGTACACATATATGCTAGTAACATTAGTTTGACATTTATTTTGATATTCTCGTCTAGGTATGGGGCCTTGCTTGGAACCCGGAAGGAACCAAGTTTGTCTCTGTGTCGGATGACATGTCGATCAAATGGTTTGCTAGCAGTGGATCATCGTAATAAACAGTTTAATATATCATCACCCTTGGATATGTGATTACGAACCACTGATGCAGAACGTACATGAATTCCATGCAAACTATCTCAGTATGCTATATTCATTTTGCCTTTTTGCTTCTTCGGAAAGGAAGCATCAGTCATTTGGTCTTATATGAGAAAGCAAGAAACATCCTATAGCATATATGAGCGTTGTTATCGCAATTTGGTATGTGCTTGATCTTCGTTTTAAGCTAGTTATCTGTGTGTACAATTGCTGATTGTAAGGAATAAAGTAGGTATTAACTGTCAGTGCCAGCGAAAAGTTGACGTGCTGTTGCCTCAGCAGTTTGTAAATCTTGTATATGGACGCCACCTATCAAGGCGGGTATACGCCATTCTCGTTGGCTCTCGTTTCCTTGAATACAGGTGACCTCCGAGTTAGCCCGTTGCGTGTGTGGCCGTATAAACACGTCTTCTGAACCAATAATATAGTACATGTGATATGTTTCAGGTCCTATTTTATATCGTAGCCTTGAACGCACAAATAACTGCTGCAAGTGTTCATCATGCGGACGGAGATTGCTATTGAAACGTCATAAGTCTGGCTTCTTGCGCGAAGCCTTGACTTACCGGCTCAGAAATGAGGGTCTCATGAGAGATGTGTTGATGCCATCTGTACTTTGTAGCCAATTCATGTAACTAGCAATGTAGTCTTCATATCGATCTTGTGCTGTTGGCTGTGACCTCAAGTCTTCTTCACAGAGTAATTGCATGATCATGGTATGATCTTCTGTATTCTACAAACCATGGATTAATCTACATACATCAAACACCACTGTGTCATACAAAGGTGATCTTAAAAAGCTGTTCGCCAGCACCCACTGCTTCTTCGGCTTTTAAACGATACGCTGAGATTGCTTGTGTACAGGTTGATTCAAGAGACTGGTCACCGCGGAATAGCTGCACAAGTTCAGCTGATTTAGGATCGGAAGCTACTACTTGAATCTAATTGGAAGGATGTGAATATCAACTACCAAGCATCAGTCATAGCTCCGCCAAACCTGTTTAATTAGAGCATGAATCAATTTATCAATCGTAAACATGACATGGACATCTTTGATAAATATGTATCGGGCACTGTCTTCAAACATGGCTTGATCCACATCACCATCAAAGAATCGATCAATAAGATTCAGCAATGCTTGATAGTGGCCTTGTGACAGATCAATGTCTATCCATATATGGATCAGATATCATATATGATGGTGTGATGAACGTACCATCGAATCGATCGGAGTAAAGGCCGAGATCAAGGGCAACCTTGTTAAATTTCTTGCCTTTCTCAGGGCGTTTCTTAATTTCGTCGCTAAACGCCTTCATCTTTGATAGACGTTCGTAAGCCATCTATTCAGTAATGATAAGTAACGACACTTTTGTAATTTGTCAAGAAAATCAATCGCACCTGATATAGTCTGAACAGACAGTAGAAATGTGCGCTGCAGAAGAAACTGTATACCATCCGTTGACGTATTCCAGGTGCAGTTGTAGCAGCAGCAGCAGCAAAAAGATCTTGCCCTGCTTCGATGCCATTTCTATCTACTGCGTTGGAGTTCGTTGGTTCGGACAAATCCATCGGTACATCGTAAGTCTGGTTTTCCTTTTTGGTGTTCACATAATCTGCCTCTACTGACATTTCGCAATCTTCGGGCTGTTTCTTAATTGTATCGTCTTGACCCCTACTATCGTTTGTGCCATCTTGTTGTATATTCGTATCATCTATATCCATGTCCACTGGATGGATGATCCCGTTTTGAACTTTAGGTGAGGCACTATGATCCTCTGACGAGCACATGATGTCTGCATCCGATTCGTCAGAGATACCAGACATAGATCTGTAGTCTTCATCCATGGCATCCACAGTTGTATCTTCGCTACCGTAATTGGCTAACTGTTCCGTGACTACATCGTCCACGTGGAAAAACAGAGGGATAAACTTCGCGATAAATTCGCGAACCTTGGTCTTGTCACTGCTACTAAAACCGCTTTGTTTGTCCATGTACAGAAATATGAGCGCAGAAATATCTTTAAAAATATCAGGATCAGCAAATGTAAACAGGAAATGGTATGATTTCTTTTGCTGTAATTCGTCATTTTTATCTGTTTCCGTGCGTTGGCGCTCCTGTATCACTTCAATTTCTGAGACGAGTGCTCGGTTGGTCATTGCTTTGCGGTCATTGCTTTTAAACGTCATTCCTTGATAGTCGAGAGCTCGGTAGTAGTTTTTCACATCACTTTCGCGCCAAATCTTGTTCCATTCGCGCTACACTGATTGTCAGAGAAAGATTTAAACTGTCGTACCATACCTGTGTCTTCCTCCATTCTTCGTGCTTTTGTTTTAAACGTTTCAAAACAACAGGTACAGCGTGAGCTGCATTGTTATACAACATTTCAATAATCTCTGCTCCTCGATCTGATCCATAGACCTTATTGATGATGCGTTGATAGATAGATACGGTTTCCCCTCCAAGTCCCGGTGGTAACCGCAATTGGGCTTTCTCCTCCGTTGACATCGTGTCTAGCTTTCTTGCTATGGGTTCCAAAAGCGCAATCACATTCAAGTTGGCCTCAATATTTAAGTCATAATCATATCTATCACAATACATGAGCGCGTGTTCCTTTTTAGCCTAACATACCTTTCTTCCTCGCATCGGTGCAGTGCTTCCTCGTACTGGTTTTTCTTGGAAGCAACGAAACTGCTGTCTTCGCTTGCCCATATGGGATGTGACACGTATTCATCATTTAGCACTTCCCAACAGAGTTGATCCCTGCCAGAACACGATTGGTTTTGCCACTGGAACCACCCATGTTAGCAACACGGAAACATGAGATGAAAGACTTACATCCTTTGGGACCGTACGATAACTAGGGCTGCTGTCTACTGGTTTGCAGCGCATGAGATCTGGTTTCTTTATCACTGCTGGACGTTCAATGGCGTGCTCCTTGGGTTCATATTCCACAACACTTTTAAACCAATCGAAAAGATCCTTGTTATTTCCCAGGAATACTTCTACTTGTTCAACAAGTACTTCCATATCGATGATTTGTTGTGAAAACAAGTTCAATGTCTTTAGAAATTCTTCATAGGATGGCTTGTTGCCTATATGTTTCCTGATACGATCGAACAGCTCGACTTGGTCAGTAGAAACAGTTGTCTGTGTGAGTTCAGGAGAAGACGGATCTGGGACCCAAGAGCTAACATTTTCTGGATCCTTTGACAGACTTTTTGGACGCTTTGCCTA
This sequence comes from Saksenaea oblongispora B3353, assembly GCA_000697495.1. Lineage (NCBI taxonomy): Eukaryota > Fungi > Mucoromycota > Mucoromycetes > Mucorales > Saksenaeaceae > Saksenaea > Saksenaea oblongispora. The sequence continues at coordinate 102,635 of JNEV01001560.1, read as the reverse complement.
CAAAGAATTAGTTAATAATAATGAATACTAGAACTAGGCAATCTTTGACTTACAATGGCTCTCTTTTTCCTGGAAGGTGGTAAAATATGTGCGCTATGGGTATGTCCTATTATGGTTTTGGTTCGCAATGTTGATATCGTGTTCATCATTGTCTGTTATGTGCCTGTATCCCCCTTACCCGATGATGACTAACCATCTTCATAAACACTATTCGATGACGATCCGCTTAGCTCCGGCAGAAATTGTTTAAATTCGTTGAACAGATCAGTAGTATCTCTGAACAGGTATTGAACATGGGAATATACCTTTAGTAAAACGTGTTAATTATGGCAAGTCGAACAAGCAGGGCATACCTCATGTATCGACTTTAAATCTTTTTGATAATTTTGTAAGACCTCCAGAAAATCCTTGTACGTATCAGGGTCGTCCGCGAATCGGTTCTAAAAAAATGTGTTCTAGGCACTTAGCTCGTTTGCGTGAATATATTACCTTGATTTTATTGACATAGTTAATGGCATGATTGAATTCGATTGGTGGTCGGCGGGTATTGTTGTTAGGTTGTTGGGTCGTAGAATGTTGTGATGGAATTGGTAATCGCGCTGGAGCGGCTCCAGCAACATAGGAGGAATGGTTATCAATGGGGGATGGTATTGTTCTTTGTGTTCGATTGGAAGTGGTTGATGGTAGTGGAGAAAAGTTTCCATAGGATGGATGATAGTAACGCTGAGTGGCTACATTAGCCGACGCGGAACCTTCCTCCATGTTTGATAGGCCCCCCCTTGTAGTTGTTGTTGTGCCGCTAGGGGTTGTGACTCGGATGATATCCGCAGAACATTCAATATGATAACCAGGAGGTAGGAACGTTTTAAACCCTGAAATTAGTGTAGGGTGACCTCTGAACAGCGTTGATACTCGTTCAATCACGCCCGGAGTATCAATACTGGTATCATTCCTGAGTACTCGAAACAAATGAGAAACGAGTTTCACTTACGATTGTCTTTTAAACTCCTTCATAATGTCCAGAAAACGATTATATACGCCTGGCTGATCTGAAAACTCTGCCCTGACTTGCTCGAGATACGTGACCGCGTCTTCCACATTAAGGCGCCGATATCCAGGATTGACAGATTGAGACTGCGACGATGATGATGGGCTCGTGGCACGGACCATGTTCCCATCGGCGGATAAATGTGTCGCAAAAGAGGACGCCGCGGCAGTACGCGAAGCCATCGGCGGGAAGCCTGGTCTGGTGGAGTTTCTCAGTTGTTGCGGATCCATTGGTGAAGCAAGTGAAATATTGGCTCCCTGATGTGTAGTTTGCGACGTAGTTGTATATGACGGTGCTGCAGAAACCGTGGACTGATAGGAAAATTCGTTCATTCTGCCTGAAGGTAGTGGAAACATTGATTGAGAAACCATGGTAGAATGCTGAATGGTACGTTGGTTGGAAAATTGAGATGAAGCACTTGTAACAGACGGAAGAGGTTGTGGTTGAGAAGAATTTGGCTGTGGTCTCCTATGCATAATAACGTTGAGAATTCAGTCAAAGTTGAACATGATGTTTCGTATTGACAAATGAAGACAAGTCTTCATTTAGAGAAATATTTAATACTTACTGTGCTGTGGAAGAAGGTTGGACTGGTAGTGTCATAGCCGTGAGTAAAAAGAGACCTAGGGGCTCCAAGGGGAGGTTGAAACAAGCTCAAGCTTACCAGTACCTCACTGGCGCCTTTTTAATGACAAGCCACTTTGCACTCCCATGAGACCTGATGCACAGGTCCATGTGACACAAATCATCAATCTGTTGCAAGTGTGCAAGGCACTTCACAAGTCTCACTAGTCACCTGATCTCGGCGAAAGTATTTGCCGTGGTTTGACCTGGCAGCCCGCTTACAGTACTATCAGCTTTTTGATCTACCATGATTAGACATTGCTCTATCTCACGACAAGAAGGACATTTAGGAGTTTTAGCTGATTTTATAAATATTATATATACTTTTTATTTGTCATCTCGATTAACTTTATAGATATCTTGTATATTCACTAAAGTCTGCCCATGTCCGAGTTATACGACATCTTCTTCTATATCTCCGCATTTCCTCTAAGTAACTATCCACATAATTTTCTTCGATGCGTCCTTCCTATATTCGTCTTTGTCCAGCAGTTAAAATTTGTGAGTACTCTGGGGAGACCTCTTCAAGCCCTTGTGCCATTTGTAGCAGAATCCTCCGTAGCCTTACAAGGTTTGATTCTAGCCTTACTTGTGCGGCGGCGAGATCGTCCCTAGCTGAGGACTTGAATCTATTCTAGAATATTGTTGTTAATTCATATTCTCTGTGATTATTTCAAGTCAGATGCTTATAGTGCTGATGTCCTGATTACTGCTTCCGTCTACTCACTCATGGTCTCAACTAGCTATAATTTCACCAGAGGGATCAGACGATTCTATGGAAGTTTCAGAAGAAAAACCGCGTTGCACTGTATGTAGCACAGGGTCCGTCAATAATGCGATTGCTGAATACTTGATCATCTTCCTACAGGTATACGCTTACGGTTTAACCAGTATTGACGTGTAATGGTCTGTATTGAACAAACTTGAACATCGCTCTCCAAAATTCTCGAGACACGATCGGTGAAAATGGGAAGTTTCCATGGTTGTTTCCCTCTTCTGCCCAGTGACGGATGTGTAGGTTCGCCAGATTTGAAGCGTCCCATCGAAGAACAAAGTATTGTTCGGCAACACGCCGAAACCGTTGCTACAAGGAAGATATCGTCCAGAAGAACGTATACCCTAGTTTTGACTTACCTTCATATATCTAAAGTCTGGCTTGAGATAACAAGATAGTTTTATCTTTCTTGTTACCCGTTGAAAGCGTCCACGATCCCGTGGCAAGATCAAATGCCTGTAACGTTGTCTCTGCCGCTATGTGGATTGGCCGGGTTCCTCCTCCTCCTCAACAATATGTTCCATAAATGTGGCCGTATTGCTACACGATGTATCTATATCTCAATCGGACGCATCTTTACGAGTTAGTGTTTAGTTTAATGATCTCCGATAATAATAAATACAGACAGACCTTACGATAGTTTCGGAGAACGTTCTTCTTTACGAACATAACTACTACGATCCTATCCCGCTACTAGCCTATAAGTGTAAGTAATAATACTAGTGGTTTACACGTATCCTACATAGCGACGACCGATATTATTACAATAAAGATCAAATAAAAAGTAGATAGCAGGATAGAGAGGTGAAAGGCTGTATGGAATATGGTCATTTATATTTTTATTGTTGTATGTCATTATTATAAAATCTTGCTTAGTATTGCCATTTTCCGGTTTTTATTTCTTTGTTCTTCAATGATGCATGAAAACTGCTCATTTATTTATGAAACAAGTAAATGACGAGGTCTGCACAAGTTATTTTTTATTTTCCCACAGTCAGAAGCAGACACTAATGATTGAGGATATGGACGTAGTGAAAACCTGAATCCATTCAAACAGCAAGCAAGTACATTGATTATATGCATAGCCTCGTCGTCTTCGGAAATCGTACTTAAAACCAACTACTTCGAATTAACAATCAAAAAACAATCTTTCTTAATCATTAGTCGTCCAATGCTCTTGAAAATACGATATGTAAGTCTCATGGTCGGAATTTTCTGTCTTTTTTCGCACATTCAGGATGTCATTCAAAGAGATGATTTTCGTCCCAATATGGAAGGAGTAAGATGTCCAACAGCCAATCCTCGTCAAAGTACTCATTTTTCTCATTTCTCTCAAGACGTATTTCTTTGAAAAGAAAACGATTGATATATTCTTGTTCTCCTCATTATTCTCTATATATCAGTGTTATATTAGGAAAACGTATTTTTTGGTTTCTAGCTGATTTTTGGATGTATTTGCTGAGTTTTACTCAAAATATTTTCATTAATTTGCACATCATAATATAGCCTATTCCTTTATCCTTTGTAACATAAATTTCTTTTCTTTCTGCGATTAGTTTTTCAAGAGCTATTCTTGAAATCGTGGGGAACTGGTGCATCTTTTGAATGACTTAGCGTTTTCTAAGGAGTTGCGTAACAAATATCCCACTAATTTGTTTTTGAACACAGAATAAAATTGATATATAACGGCGTGGCATTTATTGGGCGGATAATGAGATTAACAAGTTTCACAATGTCTTTTATAACTCGCAACAAGGTTCTAACCACAAAAACAACTTGCCATGACGATGTCAAGGAGTCCTACATCCCCATTGTCCCCATCATCGCCGATATCTCAGACACTTTTGCCAGAGGTACCTCCACCATGGCACTCCAAGTTGAAGAAAAGCTACACCCAAAATTATTCTAGCGAAGAAGCAGGTACCAGAGTCACTACTTGTGTTAAAAAGTATAGACTAACTTTCCTGTAAGTCTATGTATCTATGGCGAATATCAAACGGTCTGGGGACGTGTCTATGCACTGTTTACGTTTCCACGCGTTCTTGGATGATGCACGGTTTTTTGTTTTTTTGCTGGCAATGAACGATAGTAACCTTATGGGCGACATCAAATCTGGCCCCAACGCACAAATATGCTGGTAAAGATCTTTATTTTTTGTTCATGGTTTAACTCTGGTCGCTGGTAGGACAATGCCCAAATCGAAAGAATACTACAAGTTCAAGGGAAAGTTTTACATCGCCTCTGCACCTATCCAGGTTACCCGTTTTCCTCCGCCCAAACTTCCTTGCAGTGATATGCCTGCCGCAGAATACTGGGAAAACGAAAGAAAAAAACAATGGAGAGGTTTGAGCAATCAAATGCGTGCAACCTTTACGTGGCCGGCTTGTGTGTTGAACGTGGCTGTTTAAAAGTGAACTAAAATCGTCAAAATAGGTGGCGGAGTCCCAAAATCCGATCCAGTTTCCTTTACGTGCCAATCACTTCCGTGTATGCTTGAGACGGCGGCTTCACCGGGCCTTTTCAGTAATAGCCTAGATAAAACAGATACGGACGGATCAATGAAAGTTGTGCATGATATTGCAATGGATAACTTTTGCTTGCTGCTCTACAAGGTTAACGCGGTTGAGCATTACGACTATGGGACAATTCAGCCTCAGCGAACAGTAAGCAAAAAGTTGTACTTTGATTTACTACTGATGATTCCTTTTTGTTTCAGCAATATACATATTCCAATATATGGTCTGTTCGTGAAGCAAATCCTTAATATCCATAAATAATAAATAAATGCGTATTCTCTACATAAAAATACTTCTGTCTATCCTAATCATTTTTTACATAACCTATACTATATGCCTTGGATAATAGAAAATGCATCGTAGTACAGTGATTCCCCGTTAACTTCAAGAGCAAAGTAATTGAAAACAGGTGGAGGATGAAGTTAAAGGGAAGATACAATAGCTTAATGTGATATTGAAAGTGTGTTTCCGTTTCCTCAAAATCATTGAAACTAGGCGAGGATTGAGCTTAACGAGCATGGAAATTAGAGGAAGTTCACGTATGTAGCTCATTTATCTGGTTCAATTTTGATTATAAGGTGTTATTGAAGGTGCAACACCGGCTACTCGACTAAACCCATTCAGTTGGAAACTAATGCCAACGGCACTGATATTACTAAAATTATTCAACAGTTTTGTCAAAATTAATTTGCTTAGCGGAGACGTGCATAGCACAGCGTTCCTTTTTGCTGGAGTCACAGAAGTTTGGCCTTTGCGTTTTTTCGTGGTCTCATTATAATCAAAATGCAGTCTTTTCTTATGCATCTTCAGACATACCGAAACTTAGTTATGCACTATGAAAATACAGAATTGCTGGTGAGGAAGTTCTACTGTCATTCGCAATCTCAGGAGTAACCCGATTCACAAGGAACGCGCTTTAAATCACATTCCTCTTCATCAATTATATGAAGAAGCTGAACGAAATTTGCAAGGGAAAGAACATCAATCGTTAGAAGATGAGGTCGTTCGACGACTTTTACATTGGTTTAAGCATGAGTTCTTTACTTGGGTGGACCAACCACCTTGCGATTATTGTGCCGTAAGACCCAGCGAGAAAGAAAAAAAAAAGTGAGCTTCTAGTATGACACGATATTTAGGGAAAGACGATTGGTATTGGCAGCGGTGGACCAAACAAGGAGGAAAAGCAATTTGCTGCTGCTGCTGTGGAAGTGTACAAGTGTCTGACATGTGGGAACAATACTCGATTTGCTCGATACAAGTAAAGCGCTGGTTAGCTGGAGTCAGTTTTAAACCATTGATAATGTTTAGCGATCCTGGAAAGTTATTAGAAACAAGGAAAGGCCGATGCGGAGAATGGGCAAACGTACGAATAGATACAGTGCCCAAATGAATGACTCACGAGGGTTATCATAGTGTTTTACCCTCTGTTGCCGGGCCATTGGTGTAGAAGCTAGACTTGTATTGGATCAAACAGGTATTATTATTACTCCAATAGAGACAATAGATATTTATCTTTTCATGTATAATTAGATCACGTCTGGACCGAAATCTATTCTGAATTTGAACAGAGATGGATTCACTGCGATCCATGTGAAGATGCTTTTGATCGGGTAAGCCGTGAGGATTTTAGAGGGTCAATATTTACTGTTTGGTAGCCATTAATTTACAGCGAAGGATGGAAAAAGAAACTGACTTATTGCATTGCTTTCTCCTCCGAAGAAGCAGTCGATGTGACAAAACGATACACTCGAGTTTATCAGGAAGCGCTGCAACGTAGGACATTGATTAGAGAAGAGGAGTTGACAGAGGTAAAAGAAAATACTGTTAGATTGACGTGCAGTATACTGACTTTGTTTACTACAAGTATCTATCCAGTATATCTATTGAGAATCAGCTACGGCTGAGTGAAGCCAGACGGAATGAATTGAGTTTGCGTAGGCAGAAAGAAGAAGAGGAACTGGAAAGAGCAAGCCGTCGTGTTCATGTCAATGATGAGGAACTTGTAGGGCGACAGAGTGGTAATAATATGCAGCAGTGCAAGCCGTATTCATTATATCTGTCGGTAAATTTAGGTGCTTTGACATGGCGTATGATCAGAGGTGAATGTGTAAGTAAATCCAGCAAGGTAGATGACCTGTTATTGAACTTTGAAAAAGGTATGTCTTTCTGGAAAGTTGAAGAATTTACTCACGTTTTCCAATGATCTAGGTCAAATTACTTGCCCACCTCGCGATAGTCTCCACTTTTTAGGAAATGCTAGAGCACTCTCCGCGGCAGACCAGGGATATATTGTACGATTGACAGAAGCGCTTCCTTCACAATGCGGTGGAATGTATTACAAGAAAGCATTCGATCTAACAGAACCTTCATCACATGGCCTTGAAGTTGAATTTGCGTTTCGTATCAGTAACTCAGCAGGTGAACCTGGATATGGTGGTGCCGATGGATTTGCATTTGTAATCCAGACTCAGGGTCTGGAAGCTTTAGGAAATGGTAAGTATTTGGAGGCATTAGTTACTGCTCATAGAACTAAAAATACCAGGCGGCTGTGAGCTGGGATACGGCGGTCTAACCAACAGGTAATAAATGTCATCCATGTAAGTGTAAAATGATCGTAACCAGTCTCGTTTGTTTTAGCCTCGCTATTGAATTTGATACGTACGAAAGGTATTGTTGTTTTCATTATATCAAACAGTCTCACTCTATTACCTGCTGTCAGCGCCGATCGATGTGCCGATCCTTCTGGAAATCATATCAGTATTCAAGGGCGGCGACCGCCACTAGCAAATTCTGCACATCATGATTACTCTCTAGCTTACACGTCTCGAATCCCGCCTATGGCCAGCGGCGAACGGATTCAAGTCAGAATTAGAATATTACACAAACATGAAATCGTTGAAGTTGCGTTAAGTCAGGGGCAAACAGATTATGCACCAGTCCTTGTAGCGGAGAATATAAATCTGCTGGACTACCTGGACAACAGACCCAACGCATGGCTAGGGTTCACAGCTAGCACAGGTGGACTCGTACAAAATCATGATATTCAATGGATAGGTGCGACTACCTACTACAAGCGAGATTGACCATATAGACGCTGAGTTTGCCGCCCCTGATAAAAACGATGGGATAGGAGAGATATTGACACCATGAATATTTTTCTTTTTGCAAGCTATGCCTTTATAATTTTAATAGACAACGTTAAAGAGTAGCAAGTTCCTTAAATTTTCGATCACCTCCGATAAAAATGACAGACCAGTTACCGAAGACGGTTGGATTTCTTTGCAGATTGGCTTTTTTTTTGCTTACGTTGTCCCTGAACCCCCTACTGATAGATTGGAAAATAACAAAAGGGGAGAGGAGGTCTAAATAAGACATTTTTTTCCTTTTCTTTTTCGAAATCGTTAGTTGCACCATGCGCCTTTCTGGCTTCTTCTTTTTCCTGTTAATCTTGCAACTCGTTGTAGGAAAACCAACCACTGATATAGTGAAACGAGGTAATATTCTACTCTCAACTGCTATTCGTATTTGTTATTAATGAAAAAGTGTTTTTAGCCGATGCAACAGGCAAGTTTTCCAAGAAGATGGTTGACGTTCCACAGAAACCGTTATTTGACTTACCCATTTTCACTTAGCGAGTCCTTCACCGACAGGAAATGCACACCCCTCGCCTGCTGCTACGGGTACCACAACTGCTGGGCCAACCAATCCACCCGCTGGAGGACAACCTCCGGCCAACGGACCATCCTCACAACATAATGGATCTACAATATCGGGAAATTCGACTCAAGTGAACACAACCCAGTCAGCAGCTGCAAATGGAAATCCATTCGCTGGTAAACCGACATCCGCCTCATTTAGCAACGATATACCACCCGCTTATCTGACTTGGAAGAAGCCGATCCCGAATCAGACTTTCCCTCCTTTATACAAGATTGGAGTTTCTAATATTACGTTTGAATGGACAGTTGATTCACAAGTGCTCAAAGTTCAACCAGCGAACCTCACTGTAGCTTTGGCCAATCCGCAGAAACAGACATATACTGCTGCAGTGGTAGCTGGAACAGCTACATCAGCCTACTGGGATCTTGCACACTTGCCACCAGGATCGCCATTGATGGTGGGGTATTATACTGTATGGGTATATGATCAACGAGGACCCAAAGCATTTCCTAGTCCTGGATGGCTCATGCCTGATTCGCGATTGGTTGTGGCCATGTATAGTACAGAAGCTTACGTTGGCAGGACAGACTGTAAGTGTCTTGTTTCTCTACAGGAACAATTTTAGCTCAGGGTTTTTTTTTATTAGCCATGTTTTGTCCAACCTGTTATCTGGGTGCAGGAAGCTCTTTCCGAGAATCACTATTGCCATTTGTTATGGCTCTCGGCCTAGCTGCTCTTACGTCTTGTGTAATGATTGTTTCCATCCTCTATTAGTTCCAACGATATCTTGTTTGCCAGCGTTTACAAAATTTGTTACCCATCCATCCCCCGCACACACATATGCACATACACACGCGCACGCACACAAAGAAAACAAAAAAAGCCGCCTTCCTATATTGCTTTTTTTTTATCATCGTTTGTTAGATAGCCCATACAAAGAAACAGGGACACATTAATACTTCATAATAGCAAGATTCCAGTGTTTGGTAAAAAGATGGTACGTCGTCGATTCGTCAAACAGAATAAGCGATCCCTTCTTATATTGTCAGTTGGATCTTTTTTTTTTCGCTATTCCAAGTAAACTATGTACCAGTTATCGCTGAGGAAAAGCAAAGTCACCTTAGTGCTGCCAATAATCCATCTGTTGAGCCTCCATCTCCGTAAATGTTAAATTTCTTGGATGGATGTTTGACTTCCCCTTAATTTGTATCCCTATCCAAATGGACGACATACCATACACTATATTGACTGGGAAGACGCCAGAAGTTGGTGATACCTATGAGTGCAGTTGTTTAAATGTACTGTGGGGGTCTTGAAACGATACAATGTCTGGCATTGTGCAAAATTGGTTGCATGTATGACTAACGTTTTTTGTACCTTGTCAGCACTTTCAACAGGGTACATGAGTACTTTTATATGTAATCAATGGCATAACTTTTCTCAGATGTTGGAGAGAAGTATTTCTGATAAACGAACCTATCCCTCCGTTCAACTGACATCACTAAAATCAAGCCATATCTTGATGACAAAATGGCATCCTTACAAGTATGAACTCACCACACACAATGCAAAGATTGATATTAAAAGACTTGTTTCCCAGAGAAGGGTTTACTTGTGCAAGCGTAAAGAAGCTTAAACTGACGCACAATTATGCAAGATCCTGTAATTTGTTTGTATACTTAGTTGCAGCTGACACCACAATAAGACTTCTTAATTCCTCCGTTTGGAGGATAGTTCGACTTGAACTAGGCTTGTGATCTTTGGACACAGCTTTTTTTTTTAATAGTTACATGGTCTTGCAATGATGCGCTCCTCAATTTCATTTACGATAACTTCAAAATACAAATTCTTTTGAATGTGGTTTAGATAAGAGACTAAGAAAAAATAGATGGTATAAAAGCGATTATTAAAAGGGCTGAACTCTACTGTATCTAGTTACCTGTACTTTAGACCGCGTTTTTGGTTTGGCTCTTGCGGCGAGCTTCGTGCAAACCGTTTAGGCGTTTACTGCCGGATCTCTGTTGCATGTTCAATATCCGATATTTTTTTGTTGTCATAGTTCGATCCAATATGGGAGGCAATAGACTTGGCATCTTCTTTGAGATCTTCTGTAGCAAATAAAATTTCGATTTGTTCCAAGGATAGGCCTTTGGTTTCTGGGTACCAAAAATACACCATCGGAATAAATAAAATGTTGAGAAAGGCAAATAAGATGTAGGTCCAGTAGCTAATGTACTGAAACAGTATCGGAGTTATCTCGGCCACAACGAAGTTACCAAGCCAATTAGCAGCTGTAGAAAACGAGTTTCCTAAAGACAGTCTAAGAAAAAAAGATAAAGAGATGGTTAGCTCTTACCTTTGGCACGTAGGCCAGTAGAAAATATCTCTGCAGGATAAAGCCAGGCCATACCGAGCCAGCTAGCGCCGAAGACAAAGTTATAGAGCATAGTGAACGCAGCGGCGCCAGAAAACCCTCCAGAATAACCGTTGTAGCCGGCCTTCTGGCTGCCTCCAATGCAAATTAAGGTGATTGCTTGACCTACTAGACCCCAAAGCATGATTTTCCGACGCCCAACTCTCTCCACGAAATAAATTGGGAGAAGTGAACCAAAAAGATACACGATGGAATCCAGACCAGCCATCAACATGGCAATGTCTTGTGACATATTGGCTTGCAGAAAGACATTGGTTAGATAATATGTCGTTACATCTATTACACGAGGATGAGTGATTGTTTACTTTTTCATTACAGAAAACTTTACTAATGCCGCTGAGCTGCTGAATCAACTGACTCAGCATGCCCAAAAAGACACGATATCGGTTGTTATATTTTCCTTTAGAGAACAGTTCTTTGTAGGATGAAACTCCTTCACGCCGTTCAAGTTCAATGCCGTCTTTAATTTCTTCGTATTCGGCTAGGCACCGGGGGTGAGTTATGTCTCCATCGGTCCAAAGACGGGCAAGAACCTCCTTGGCCTCGTCATCGCGGTTATGTGCCACGAGCCATCGTGGGGTTTCGGGTAGAATAAAGGTCCCGATAATTAAGACGAGAGCAAAGACATTTTGAAAAGCGAGAGGAAACCGCCATGCAAATTCATCCTGGACAAAATACAGACCAAACTCAAGCCAATAAGCAATACCGATGCCAACAACCACTAAACTGCATTCAAAACAGACATGTGCTCCGCGTGATTTTGGTGGCGACACTTCAGATTGGTAAACAGGTACTGTAGCCGTGTTGATACCGTTGCCGAAACCAGTGATAATACGCGCAGCAATTGTCATACCAATATGCACGGTAGCGGTCTGAAGTAGTGCTCCGATGATTAAGATAGTGCAACCCAATCTGATCGTTCTACGTCGGCCCAAAGAATCGCTTATTCGACCTGTCAATAACGCGCCAAACATACAACCAATCTCGTACAGCGATACAATCGCGCCTTCAACCGGTGAGCTAGGTTTTCCATTTTCGGGACCACCCATTAGAAGTAGAAAGTTTTTATTAGCTATGATTCCAGACATGACGCCCTACAAAGAAACCCAGTATGTAAATAAAAAGAAAAATCTGATATTTGGATTGTTACTTGATCATAGCCGAACAGCAGGAAACCAGTAGCTGCGAGAACAGTCGACATGGTAAACAGCGCTTTTCCTTTCAATGTAATCATTTTGCCGAGGAACAACGAAGAAACAAAAAAGTAAAAATGAAATGGAACTGATTTTGAGAGATGTGTCGTAACTTATATAAGTAAGATGCCAAGTGTTCCCATCCGCAAGTGTGTTTACGTTTGAACTGCTTTATAAAACTATGGGCTAAATTGTATAAGGAAGCAGGAAAAACAAAAGAAACTGTTAGCTGCACATAGGAGGACAACAGCATCAAATTATCCGACACTTGTATGTGCATATGTATAGACTTACACATGATCTACACGTTTTAGGTATGACATCATTTGTAACTAATTCAAAGCTTTGATTTTAGCGATGCAGGAAAGCTAACTTTGATAGCATGTTTCATATGGTTTAGTTAATTGTACGACTGAGGAATGGTCTTAAACAATGCAGACGGAGAATCTCGAATAAACTATAGTCACCTTGATACACGTCATTCTCCATTAGGATATCCAAGGATTTTATCTCGGTGCGAGTCATCGCTTATCTCCAGGCGCACCCACATCTGCCGCAGTTTTTCCATTTAAATTTCCGACACATACTAAAAACAACTGTCATTCCGAGTTGGTATTCGCTCTTCTAAGTACACTTCTGCACTTCAGTCAAACTTTTCCAATGCTGTTCTATTTTTATCGACGTTTCCAAAACTTGTAGCAGCGACAAATATCCGCCATACCAAGAAATTGTCTCTCAAGACAAACTGTGCCTAGTAGCTAAAGTGAAATTGCACTTTGGCACTGTGGAACACTATTTCACTCTCAATGAAATTAATATACTACTAAAGGTATTGAATTGTTTTATTAACTTCACATAGACTGCTTTTGAACATTTTACTGAGGTCGTGCTGAAAGTAAACACAAAGCACAGTTTCTAGGTATAGAAGACTATTGTCGACTGAACACAGATTATCAAATCGATAGATGAAATATCAATATGTCAATAGAATGATGCTGAAGCGTCTGCAGATCGTGATTCGTTTTTGGTACGATGTCATGCGTGTTGTACTAAGGATCTCCGATTGGTTTATTTTCCGTTTTACCAAGGCATATATCTTTAGTGCTTGAATATAGTAGAATATAATCAACGTCGGAATGAGATGAGAATTAACAAAGAAAAACTATTCTATTTTTTTTTTTCCTCTTTTGTTTTTTTCTCCTCTCTTTTTATGCACGTATGTCAGACGGCCAACGTCACCAGTATACATTTTGTTGTCCTGTACAGACCTAAAGACGTTGCAGAGGGCTGGCCACCCTCTGGTAGTGCTGACAAAAACTATACTTCTTTTTTCCACTTGCTACGTTTATTTTCCTTCTTCCTGTAGTTACCATTTCCGCCATTCACCTGAGTAACGAGTATATTTTATAAAAAAAAATCATGACGGATAAATACCAATTTCGAGAGCTTCTCCATATTTCTCTGCCGTCCTGTTACATTTCTCTACTATCGTGTTAATCAAATGCAGATAAATACGGGAAAATGCTCAGTATGGATGCCTCTGTTACCGCCCAACATCTCGACCTTCCTCTTCTCCTTACTATAGCCCAAGGAGGTAACATTGCGTTGAGAAGCTGCAATCATTTATATATCAGCTATAGATCATTACGGAATTATCCCCTTCACGGTTTAGTCGGTGTCATGCAAAACAGCCGCCAATCAATGCAGGTGAATTTTTGGATAGCGAGTTCCACAAGTGTAACATAATCATTGTGGTTGCCCTTTCAAAAGGACTACAGTAAAACTCATACAAGTTGGCCTCCCTCTGCCTCTGAAAGGAATTCCTGCTGAGACTAGTTCGAGTAACATAATCTAGTAACCAGCCTTGTTCGTTGCCATGCCACCCACAAAACCACCCCTGAAGACATTGGTCCTTTTCGCTGTTCAGTTTCTGAAGAAGGTTGAAGTTGAGCGATAGGTGGTGTTGAGCGAAGTTGGATGGCACATCCTCGTGAGGCTATTTAATTCCTGCCCAGGATTTCATCTACACAGTCTCTAATGATCACTTTTGGAATATCGCGTGTCCTTTGGATCATCGTGCTCATTTGAGCTGCACGGTTTCCCGGGTTTATCTGCGAGCTGGAATTTAACCGGACTGGTCTCGACCTGTATGGAGTGTTCCAACATGCGCAGATGGACTACGCTCCCAGGAATATATTATTCAATTACGTGGCAGCGTGCGTTCTTTGGACGATTGATCCTCGGATTAATTATTCTTTGGGTTGAGTTTCTCCCCGGTTTTGTACTCAAATCGAATTATACTTGACTAGTTTTTTCCTCGTTGAGTTAACCTGCACACGTTTCAGGACTTCGGTTCTCGATCGTACCGAATAGCTTTCAATTTGGTGTTAGCAGACATGCGCTTTTAAAACCTTGGCTCGATTAAGTTCGCATGAGGTCAGGAGTTCATTTGTAAAAGTTCATGCATCCCGCCGACTCATCGGGCCTGAGCTGACAATGGCACAGTCCGGATAAAACTTTTCTCTTGGGCTGTACAGCGCCGTTTGGGAATCAGTCGGTGCACAACACTGGCTTCGTGGAGGGGAAACGGATTCCAGAGATAGGTTGAATCATGTAGAAGCTCAACATATTGGTACTATGTGGATCCCGATGTCACGGTGGTGAGTCAACTGCGGCCCATGTAGCAAACGTTGTTTGGTGAATGACCTCAAGGTGAGGTTAGAGGAGCACCACATTACATTAGCTTCGACGAAGAAACAAACAAACTAAACAATAAATCAAGGAACGAAAGGGCACTGAAAAAAAAAGCATACTGTGAAAACTAGATCGATAAGCAACGATATTTGTAGTAACCAACAAAACGGTTCAAATAAAGTATGCTACACCTGCAAATTAACAGAACGTACAGAATCATCTGGAAAAAATGCTGGATGCTCCAAGATAGTTTGCAGAACAATAGATACAATGGACTTTCATGAAGATAGCGATCCTGTGGATGACAAAGTGTGAACGCACAAGAACCTTTATGAACAGGCAGCGTATGATTACACATCTTCTAACATGGAGCAAGGATAATACTGCTACTGATAGCGCTATTATTATATCACAATGCAAAGACAAAGACTTGTCGCTTGTATTTATCGCCATTTCTATGCAACTAACACAATGCATGTGGTTGATGTCTATGTATCAAAGCTGGAGGCTAACCAACAGTACTATGAATTCATTCTGACTACAATCAATAACATTGACAGGTCACTGCGAATAACCACGGACTTTAGCAGTGGTTTACATATAACTTAATGACTGTATAACTAATAGATGTATTTCGGGTCACCTAATAGTAGCTGCATATTAGAAAGAGTTGGAAGCGCAGGGGTGGCGGCTGACATTCTCTACACGGCATTACTCCACAAAAGCTGTGGTACTGCGTTCAATAAAGTCGGAAATTAATATAACAGTGTTTCTTTTTTGCTATGACAACTATCACGGCTGCAATAAGCCAGAGAATTCAGATGGCCATCTCCTTTTGGACAATATCAAAGCATCAAAGAGGGATGATGATTTGAAATCCTCCAAAGTTTAATTGAGTTAAAGCGTTGAAGAGCAGGGATTGTAACTGTCAAGCCTACCTTACTTCACGCACTTCATAATCACTGCGTTCTCTGCAACTTGAGGAAATGTTATCATATCCGTTGAGGCTATTTTCTGCATTTTCATCCTGAGTGCGTACATATCATTATAAACAATTTGATTGCACGCATCTCTGAGTCGCGTCGTCAAGTTTTCTTGTATTCAAAATAATATCAAAGGAATGGCCTGTGGATGTTCTTTCTCCATTTTACAGTCATTTCCAGTTGTTTTGTTGATCACGTTCGGTCACCCGACAAACACATTTACAACTCCGATACGAAATAGCACCGAATATGGTAGTTATCCTAGCCCTGGTTTTTAGGCACTTCACTGTTGCTAAAGTTCCTTTTTTGGACCGCCTAATATTATATTTAAGATTAACGTAAAAGGCGGCTTCATCGATAAACACACACTTGCTGGGAAGTCAGTACATTTCCAACGAATTTTTACCCAGTTGAACCTCTGTTCCATATTTTCAAGGGTGCTCCTGTCGACAGAGTAGAAATACGCTGTTTTTCTAAGGATAGATGTTGTATTTGCCTATCACAAAGCTGTGTAGCCTAGACTTCGAAATCGCAAGGTCAGCGAATTTTTCTGTCATTTGATCCATTACCAACAATGGTTCTTCATCAATCAGATTGAGCAAAAACATTCCGTGCTTCTTTTCAAATTTTGCAGGTCTTCCAACGGGATCTATCCCTACCGCCAGACCTCAATTGGATTCCATCATCTGGATTTTTTTAATCCTTTCGCGCCCTGTCCTGTGCAGCGTATGCTAATATTGAATTGTCGTAATGCTTCCTGAATTGGTTTTTTTTGTAAATTAGGCAAAAAAGATAACCCTTCTCTTATGTGGTATAGCATTAGTAATAAAAAGGTCTGGATTCTTTATTCTCTGTAAGTTTATCTTCAGCGACTACTTCCACTAGTGATTCAATCCTTTCCAGTAGACACGTTACATCATTGATTTCTAATATCTATTACTGCAACTTTGGTGCTTTACCGTCAAATATATTTTTCTGACATTCATCATGCAACAAGAATTCTGCATCCATTTTGCTTTACGAGCTACAAGGAAGAAAAGGGAAAAAAAGACACGGATTGGCACAGAAACTTTTTCTGATGCTATGCTAATTAATAGCAAATTTATTTTTAGTTTGCACGCTAAAAGTTTTGGATTCAATGTTACGCAGTTTCTATCGTACTGTAAAAAAAAGGGTGCCGCGGTAACAAAAGTGATCTGCAAAGGTAAAAAGCGGAATGGTACGGGCGGAATTTTGTGCTACTGGATTCCATGAGGGTGATGCACGTTTTTGATTGGGGACCCCGAATCAATTGTTTAAAAAAAAACTCCATCAGTAGATAAAGCTAACGTTGATTAACGCGCCTTCTTTTCCTCTCTCTGTCTCGCTACTTCTTTCTTTTTCCATCCTCTCCTTCCTTCCCTTCATTTTTCTTTACTTCATTAAGTTTACTTCTCATCATGAAAGCTCTTATTCTTGTTGGAGGTACAAAACTACAAACATCTACGCGTTCATCTTGGACAATTGCAATGACTGATCTCTTCATCAGGTTTTGGTACTCGACTCAGACCACTTACGCTTACACTTCCTAAGCCGCTTGTTGAATTTGCAAATAAGCCTATGATTCTTCACCAGATCGAAGGACTTGCCAAGGTAAAAAAAAAAAAAAAATAGTAAACCATCCTATTTGATCCTTACGGTCATGTATAGGCAGGTGTGACAGACATTGTGCTGGCAGTTAACTATCGACCAGAAATCATGGTGGCAGCCCTAAAGGAATATGAAAAGCAATACAACGTGACGATTACCTTCTCGGTTGAAACTGAACCGCTTGGCACGGCTGGTCCGTTGGCCCTGGCACGCGAAATTCTCGCAAAGGACGACAGCCCATTCTTCGTGTTGAACAGTGATATCATCTGCGATTATCCATTTGAACAGCTGAGGGATTTCCATATGAACCATAAAAACGAAGGAACCATTGTTGTTACCAAAGTTGATGATCCATCCAAATATGGCGTTATCGTTAATCACTCTGATTCCTCCAAAATTCAGCGTTTTGTGGAGAAACCAAAGGAATTCATTAGCAACAAGATCAATGCTGGCATTTACATCTTGAGTCCCTCAATTTTGGATCGCATTGAGGTAGGTTGTTGTTACTGTGGTTCCTATTGTCGTTCCTTGCGTAACACATTTACATGACTTAGTTGAAACCTACCTCCATTGAAAAAGAAGTTTTCCCCTATGTGGCCCAGGATGGCCAACTGCATACATTTGATCTCGACGGCTTCTGGATGGACGTTGGACAGCCAAAGGATTTCCTGACCGGTACATGTTTGTACCTAAGCCATCTTGCCAAGAAAAATCCACAGGAGCTCGCCAACCCAAGTCTAGACTACGTACACAAGGGAAACGTCATTGTACATCCAACAGCAAAAATTGGAAGTGGTTGTCGCATTGGTCCCAATGTTGTCATAGGCCCTAATGTTGTTATTGGTGATGGTGTTCGCCTTCAGCGTTGTGTCCTTCTTGAAGGTTCCAAAGTCAAAGATTTCGCCTGGGTCCATTCAAGCATCGTTGGTTGGCATTCATCTGTCGGCCGTTGGTCCAGACTGGAAGGTTGTTCGGTCCTAGGTGACGATGTGACAATCAATGACGAGATCTACGTGAACGGTGGCTCGATCCTCCCACACAAAAGCATTTCATCCAATATTACCGAACCTCAAATTGTCATGTAAATAACCTAAAGTATTTAATAAAGAAATATGGATTTCAACTATACAGGCGTACCAGTTATGAATACGCGATATGGTTCAATGGGGATATTTTGCTAAAGAAGGCTAAAAACTTGATATCGTTTCACTTTTGCAACTGTCTCGATGTTGTTTCTCGTTCTTGATACCGTCCAGTCTTTTCGTCACAATGTCTCACTCTGGTTCTCACCGCATTGGAAACAATTACTTGCGCAAAGTGAGAGTTAAATACACGATTTTCCAAAACTTCTTATTTCAGAGCTCTTTTCCTTTTCGATGTAACAATTAGGTAGACCAAGAAGCACAAAAAGTGGAGAAAGCAGGGATGTTGAAGAGAGACGCACACAGCTTCTGGTGAATGTTACTAGAGAAACGTGCATTATCAGTCTATATAGAAAGGTCTATTTTAGCATAAGAAACAATAAGAATAGCAAATTACCTGTCAGGTGATAAATTTGTTTTTCTTTGGTACATTTCGTCCCTATCAATTAAACCGTAAAACTTATTTGAACTTGGTCCCTCAGTGGACACAAAATTTATTCAGAGTAGCATGAAAATTCATTCATGGTTAATAGATCTTGTACTTGAATGTTGTCTTACTTACCCCGAGGGGCATTTTCATGGTTTCATGGGGGGCCTTGCCCGCAATAGTTACGGTGGGACCGGCAGGATATTAAATGGCCATGCCATTTTTTATGATAACGACCGTGAAGCCTAAACAATTTATAGACAGACATGAGTGATCTTGTGTTTATAGTAAATCCCAATACGTACCGGGGATGTCTATATATAAAAAAAAAAAAAACAGAGCCGAAGAAAAAAGAAAAAGAACAATTTAAATGATTGATTTTTTTTTTTTGGCTGGAACATCACCTTATCTAGAAACACCATGGACCAAATCCATGCTCCAGGCCCATTCTAATACACGCAAAAAAGTGCTACTCCCAACGCAAAGTCCATTTAAAGCCAACGCAGAAATGATATGCATTGTCCCGCAAAACGCTTTAACCACCCGCGCAAAGACATTAATGGGTACCCGTTAATAAATAGGAAAAACACGGTATATGAGTGGATTTCTCTTAATCCGAACAATTGACAATGCTGCGCTTGATTTTATTTATATATGTTTCTCTTTTAAAGAAGCCTACTTTCACCTATTGCACACAACGTATTGAAACATGTTCTTGAGCGGGACAAAAAAAAGCGATTCTTCATGAGGAGCGTGGAGTCCAGCAATCTGGAATGCTTCCATCTGGGTGCTGTGTAGGCGCATCTTGCTTTTGTAACATATGAATTGGTGCTAATTTCTGCTGCTGAGCGTAGATGCTTGGCACAAATTGATGTTGATGCGGTTGATGTTGCAGCATCTGTGGTTGTTGTGGCGTAGGTTGATGCTGCTGAGGCATATGTGGTTGTTGTGGCGTATGCTGATGTTGCTGTGACATCTGCATCTGTCGTTGTTGTGATGTCTGCTGTTGTTGTGATATCTGATGTTGTTGCGGCATCTGTGGTTGTTGTGGTACCTGTTGTTGTTGCGGCACCTGTCGTTGCTGTGGCATTTGCTGCTGGTGATGAGGCATCTGCGGTTGTTGTTGGTGTGGCATATGCCGCTGTTGTGGTATTTGCTGATGTTGTGGCATTTTCTGATGTTGTGGCATTTTCTGATGTTGTGGCATTTTCTGATGTTGTGGCATTTTCTGATGTTGTGGCATTTTCTGATGTTGTGGCATTTGCTGATGTTGTGGCATTTGCTGATATGGTGGTATTTGCTGATATTGTGGCATCTGTCGTTGCTGCGGTTGTTGTGACATATGCCGTTGCTGTTCATATACATATTTGTGTCGACGTATCTCCTGTTCTTGACGCAGTCGCTGTTGCTGTATGTGCTGATATTCCTCTTGAAGCCGTCTCGCTGTTTGCTGTTGGATATGCTGTTGTATGTGCTGCTCATGTGATTGGTATATCTGCTGTTGTAGCTGTTGTTGTATTTGATGTTGTTGCGAGTATTGTTGTTGCGGTTTCTGGACAGAATCAGTAACAGTTGGCTGCGAGTAGCCCTGTGCTTGAGAAGTCGGATGATGCATCGTTTGGCTAATCTGAGACGAGCTACTAGGTGCTGACGATCCTCTGAGCTTAGCTGCATTCATTATCTCTATGATATTCTTAAATGCAACATGATGAGTATGATCCTTAGGCTCTAATGCTGTTGGCGTTTGATGCGAATATCCTGAAGGCAGGTACTGCGAATGGTGCGCTGTTTGCGCCGAAGCTGAATAATTGTGCTGAACATTTCCAGATGAAGGAGTACCGTACGGCCAGTAAAACGCTGGTAGTTTCGGAGATGTGGTCGCACTACTTGTACCATTCCTGGATGCATTTTTCACAGTATGCTGAGGAAGGACGCTTACTGACTTCTGCGTCATGTCGCTCGGCATAACACTATATTGAATACGACTTCGTCCTCGTACCGACCCACGTGGCCGACCTCTTCCTCTTCCTCTTTCTTTGTTTTGATCTATAATCGCCTTATATACACTTTTGGATTGGAAATCTTGACTCGAAATCGAATTGCTAGGAAGGGCTGGATTTACCTCTCCCAATGGTACTGGTAATCGCTTTTCTATATCGTCTCCATGTACATCTAATGTAGCGTCGTCATCCGATGGTGAATCCCGTACGACAAAATCTTCGTCATCCACAGAGGTTTTCATCTTGCCCTTCGCTTTCTTAACCACCTTTTTATCATCGATATCATAATTGTATTGCTACAAAAATCTATTATCATCAAATGTATCTTAAGGGTTACTTACCACTTGCGTTCGTTTACGCGCTCCTCGTCCTAGTTCCTCAATTGCTTCTTTTTCTCGCGCCTGCTGCTCTTGCTGCTCCTTCAAAAATCGTGACCAGAAATCGCTGTCTTCTCCCTCGCGCTTCTCATCACCATCCACCGGAACTTCTTCGCCTGCCACGTCTTTATCACGACTCCATACTTTTGCAAATGAAAAGGACATGGGCTTCTCAGCGGTTTCTTCCCCTTCAGTTTCATCTTCAGCAGGATCCTTAACGATTTTACTGCGATCAAGCAATTCGTCAATCATGGCCGAGTCGTAAGATATGTCTTTCGAGCCGTCTCCCTCAAATAATGTCTGCGCGCCATACTTGAGAATACTTTCCACAGTTTCCGATTCCAAATCATCATCATCCATTTTCTCTACAATCAGATGGTCTAAAATCATCTTTTTCTTGCTTAACTGGATAATCTTTTCTTCAACCGATAGTCGCGTCATGAATTTAAGAACAAGAACAGGCTTTGTTTGCCCTATTCGGTACACTCTACTAATTGCTTGCATATCTGCATGGGGATTGAAATCTGAGTCCCAGACAATAACTGTATCAGCACTTGCAAGGTTGATACCAACGCCACCAGCACGCGTAGTCAGCAAAAATACAAAGACGTCGGAATCGGGAGCATTGAACGCATCGATGCTCTTCACACGGTCAAGCTGCGAAGTTCCGCCATCCAAGCGGACGTACTTCTGCTTTTCATAGGTAAGGTAATCTTCAAGTATATCTAACGTGAGTTGCATTGTTGAAAAAACAAGGACGCGATGACCATTTTGCCGTAATTTAGGTAACAGCTGGTGGAAAATCTTCAATTTTTCGCAAGCATCAACTAGTGCACGGTGCGTGTCCGCAGCATTCGGTTGCCGTATTTCAACATCAGGTATCAGATACGGATGGTTCAACGTCTTTCGCAGTTGCATCAGTACGTTATTGAGGCTTCTACTTGTCTTTGTTGTAGAGCCTTGCGTGCCAGCCAATGCAGCAAAGGATACAACATTTTTGGTAAGTATACTCTTGTATACTTCTTTCTGCAAGCTTGTCATTGAAACCGGAACAATAATTTCTGATTTTGGGGGAAGTGTACGCAAGACCGCTTGCTTTGTACGGCGTAAGAAATAAGGTTTCAGTTGTTCATGCAGCCGCTGGACAAGGTCATGAGACAGTTCGGCGTACTCCTCTTCAAGTTTATCCACATCAGTGAATTGCTGAGGATCAATAAAGTGCATAATGTTGATCAGTTCGCGGATATTGTTCTGTAACGGTGTGCCTTGGTAAAGAAAGTAGGTCAATCAATAGAAAAATAAAGAACCATTCACGTACCTGTAAGGAGCACAGTATGAGCGCAACGCAACGTCTTGAGCTTGATAAAGAGTTGACTTGCGTTGTTCTTCAAGCGATGTGCCTCGTCGACCACCATTGCTGGTACAAAATTTATTTTTGAAAAGATCGAGGCATCTGCAAGTGCTGATTCGTAGGTCAAAATAATAGCGTGGCAGCAAATGCTTTTGCGTTCTTTTTTAAAAATCTCGTGCTCTAGTGCGAGTTTTCGACTCTGGGAGGATCCATGATAGGGTACTACTGTCATATCTGGAGCCCATTTCTCGAATTCACGTAGCCAATTTGTTGCGGTACTGTTTGGCACAACAATAAGAAATGGATAGATCTTGAACTTCTTGAGCAAATAGTACAGGAAACATACAATCTGAATGGTCTTTCCTGTACGGAGTTAGCCTATCAGAAAAAGATGAAACTTACCTAAACCCATATCATCCGCAAGAACACAAGGCTGGCTCCGTTCCCACTGGTACAAAAGCCAACTAGAAGTCGCTGTTAGTATACATCAATAGAATACAAGGATAACTAACTTTAAACCATCCATTTGATGATCCATAAGCTTGCCATTTGCAATAAAATTTGGCTGCCTCTTCACTTCGTGTTTTTTGTAATCTTCCATTGTTGCGACCCTTTTCACCTTTGCCACTAGGTCTTTCATACCAGTTGGTGGTCCGACCTTGGAAGCTTGGGTATAACGTTTCAGCGCCTGGCTGAACGCCGGATAGAATGGTGACGAATGAGGAGGAGGTGTATCCCAGCAGGCTATCAGAATTTTTTGTTAACAAAACATTAATCATTATGATCGATATTACCTTCATCGTAAGGAAGACCTTGAAATTTGGCAAAGATGCGCTTGATATTACTAGTGGCGCGGCCACCTGCACGTCGTTCTGTTGCTGAGTAATATTCTACATCCAGAATTCGATCCACCATCATCCACGACTTCAGAACGACATCATCAACGGAGGGTGCATTTTTTTCATTGTATCTCTCGCAAAAGTTCCTGTATTTTGAAACTGCTACTCGGGAAAGCCATTCCATGGACACCCATTCCAGATGTCGATAGGATGTGTCTTTCCATTTGACAAGAAATTCATGTTGAACTTTGGATTTATCTTTCAACTCGCTGTTGTCAGCCACCTGTTTTAAGCGGCAGGTCACAATCAAATCAACAGGCTTGTCGTAAACTATGCAATCAGGGCATTTCCACCTGTCACGACAAAGGTTTTTCGCTTCTATTGATCGTTGTGAGACTTCATCTACATCTATGAATCGCTCATTTGCGTCCTGAAATGGAGGAATACAGGCATAGTGATAGGCGCGAATACATCGTGTGCATCGAAACAAAGTCGCTTGTTCGGGTAACTTGTCCACTACCGTCACATTTCCCGCACTGTTGTTTTCAGTTTCAGCGTTGTACACCATAGACACATCTTTATATCGCTCTCCACATCCATGACACTCCGCCAAATAATCTCCAACTGCTCCTTTTGCGCGTGAACAGTATGAGCATCGGTACATGTCGATCATCTTGCTATCAACAGAGTAGGTTTTGAAATAGCGTTTGAATAGTGTTTTTCCGGCCGGTAAGCAACCCTCATGAGTTCCCACTGCGCAAAATTCGCAAAGTAACAACCGGCCTTCCACTAGTACCTCATCATCTTCTCTAGCGCGTGAACGGTAACGTTGGGTGTTCTCCCTTAGAACCCAGTTTGGATCACCTCCATGTCGACATTTGGAGCATTCAGACCAATGATCACTCACAAATTCTTTACTGGTATATATTGGAACATTATGTGCTGCAGCTGGAGTTGTTTTAATCATCTTCGTTGTTGGTTTAAAGTATGATGTTATCATCCTTGTACTTTTTCTTTCTGATCGGCGAATATGTTCGTCATCGCCACTCGAATTTGAGATTACTCCGCGGGGAGCGCGTTTTCTAAAACGTATGTTTGTCGTTTTCACTGCTTTAGCGTTCTCATCATCACTCGAACTTGTATCCGAACTGGAACTCGAACTTAGTAACCATGTAACGCGCTTCGTTTTGCGCGGTTTTTTCAATTCCACGTATTCATCATTGATGGTTTGGATATCGGTAGCTGTGGTGTTGTTCTTTTCATCATTTAAGTCGTGTTGCATTAGTTTATGTTCATATTGTTCGAATACGTCTGGGAAATTTCTTAGAACTTCGGGTGTTTCCTGTAAATTTGTACGACAGAGTTTAGTAATTAAAGAAGGAGCTGTCAAAGAGCTTCACCGTTGTTTTTAAATTTTTCTCCCACTGAACTAGGTACGTGACCCTTCCATTTCTTCCAATTTTCTTCTCCAAAATTGATATCAACCGGCCACGCGTTGCAGTGATGCCCTGGATATCCACAGTATTTGCATCCGTCAGGGAAGAGTCACTAGTTTCTGATTCATTGTCCGTGATGGATGTCGATAACCTCTCATTATTTGCTGTACATGGAACTCGGACTTCGATCAGCGTATCCCATTCTTCTCGTAGTTTCTGCGGCAAGCATTTAGTATTATATTGAGCCATTTATAAACAGTACCTTCAAAGATATTGTCGAATATTCAGGTTGTTTTTTGATCAACGATCCTTCATTTTCAGGTATAACCATGTCTACGTCTAAGCACCTGCAGCAAGCCAAAATCGATTGCTGGGAAGTGTGAAGAGATCACCTTGGTTGGTTAAGGCGTGACAGTCACGACGAAGTCACAACTGTGAGTGCTGTGGTTTTGTGAGTTCCCCAAAATAGGAAAGCACTGGAGATACGTGAGCAATACCGATTTTAGATACGTACTGTTCTTTTGACAGATTCAAAACTCCATGTCAGATAGACTCTATGTACGCGGAAGATCGGAATCAAAACGATTTGTTCACTTTTATCTTGCAATAAAATAATCTCTTCGCATCCTACTGATTTCCATTTTCAATGGTGATGAGTGCAAAGCGAACGTTTTACATAGATAATATCAAGTATAACAGATTCATTGGAACAGAAATGATTTCGCTTCAGACTAAAACAAACCTGTAATTATCCAAGTTTGCCAAATTTGGCTTGGCTCTGATCTAACGGTTGCTTTGAAGTAGGTAGAAAAATCTGCCTACGTGCCCTGCTGAAGGAAAAGATAAGAATATCGTGTTTCGCAAAAAAATTGAGAAAGAAAAGAATAACAAACAAGATATAGCAATAATAATAAAGAATAGTCAATATACAAATAGCATGAAAAAAAAATGCACATCGCAATGGAAGAAATGGCAAAGAAAAACCACAAATAAATAAATCTATAATCAAAGCTAACTACAATCATGTTATGATTTAAACGAAAAATGCTTTCCTGTATGTTTCAGGCAATGTTGTGTATGCGAGGACGGATATAGGACATTTACCTCAATGAAGGAAGCAGACGGAACTGAATTGAAGGACGACAAGTTACGTACGTCTAAATCACTCTGTTCAAAATTCTTTACGGTTAACAAGATTAAAGTATCGTACACAGTAGTTACAAGATAAAGATATAACGTTCTTACTATATTTGAATACAAACAGCCCTACCCGAGTAAAATGCTGTAACAATAGACGGGCACAATACAGAGGTGTCATACAATAATAACTAACATTTCTTTAATACTATTTTCACTCTTCCTTCAGTAAACCAAACCACAATATTGTACCTGTGTTTCCCGT
Source organism: Saksenaea oblongispora B3353 (assembly GCA_000697495.1). Lineage (NCBI taxonomy): Eukaryota > Fungi > Mucoromycota > Mucoromycetes > Mucorales > Saksenaeaceae > Saksenaea > Saksenaea oblongispora. Next base: position 76,105 of record JNEV01001560.1, on the reverse strand, counting down.
TGCCTTGTTAGCATATGTCACACAAAGATTACAGTCATGCAGGCTTGTCGAACAAAATTTGCCCGTATCGTAGGACGATGTGACCACTGCATGGAAGTCCTAGGACAAGACGTGTTTTTTTTTAATTGATATGTTTGTATCAAATTCAGAGTGAGGATCATTTATCGAGCTAATCTTTTGATGGACAAGTAGAAAACTAGGTGATCATATTATCATCACCATCAATAACATTTGTTTACACCGCACCCATCGTAATATATCAGTTTAGCGAAAGGCCCCTAAAATTTTCTTTACTTAAATCTGCTTACGCTTTCGCCACATGGGGTGCTCTATTGAAATATTCACTGTTCCTGATATTGTCTGAAGTAAGTTAACAATTTTGACACCTCAATCATTACAAATGGCCTAATAACGTAGAGCGATGTTTGCCTCATCAGCCATTTGACGTTTAAGACGAATGAAATGGTCCAAGCAATTTTGCCCATCCGTATTTGGGTATTCAATTATTGCAACCTTCCCGTTCTAGGGACGAGGTAAACAAACTGGGAGTTGTAGATACCAGGTTTGTACCGGGTATAGATCGAATGTACAAACATGGTATAAATCGGGGATTGTAAGATAACCGATTAAAGCAAGCAGATACGCAGAATGAAATCATATTTGTATAAGGTTGTGCTAGTGCATATTTTTTGTGTTACATTGTTCAGAAATAGCATTTCGTATGACAATATGGCTTGAATACGCTTAGCAATAACAAAGGTGTATGTGAAAAAGCAGAATTATTCAAAGCAAGTTAGGATACAAAACAGTCAAAACAATATGGAGGCGCAACTGCAAGTTGTGGCATCTATTTGTCTTGAAAACAGATGGGAGGACGGAAGGCTGATCATAGCATGTATGGATGTGAATTAAGCCGTTGAAACGATATACTGTACAAAGTCGGATATATTGTGAACAAATCCATATTTTGCAGGTCACTTTGCGTTAGATGAAAGGTAATTTTGCGCTAGCAAATTGTCTTTGTGTGTAGGGAAGTAGTTACTTTTGCATCGTATTGATATAGGCCTGGAAGCTGGGTTTGGTTCATGGTGTTCTGCGTAAGGAAATGTTCCAGCTAAAAAAAATTCAACCATTTAAAAAGCAAGACCATAAAACTTCCCCAGTACGTACTGGGATCGACTATAAACATAAGATTACTCATGCCTGTCGATGTATTGTTTAGGCCGTTAACCACAAAAATGGCTTTTAAGCCATTATAATCTCCTGCCCGCTCCACCGTCAAGGTGCGGGCGAGGCCTCCGCGAACGTGCGGACATGCCCTTCGGGGGTAAGTAAGACAACATTCAAGTACAAGAGGTATCAACCATGAATGAATTTTTATGCTACTCTGAATAAATTTTGTGTCCACTGGGGGACCAAGTTGAAGTAAGTTTCACAGTTTAACTGATGGCGCATATTAATTTCTTCCTTAGCGCAAACTTGGCACTTCATGGATGGAAAATTTGTTTAGACTAGCGTAAAAATTGATTCAATAAACAGTATATCATGAAATTGAAAACCTGACCGAGAAAATAAAAATAATGTTGGTTTTCTGTGTGAGTTGCAAATAGAAAAATGTTTGGGTCGTTCATGAAATCAACCGCTCTAAATTCATGCATTCGTGCAACATGCGGTCGGGGGTTCCATGCACCGAGCTGTATCTCCAGTGGTCATCCTTTTTCTCTTTATTACTCGCAGATACTTAGCATTGCCTGTGTTCCAATATATTTTCAGACACCTATGTATGTTTTTACATAGCAATGATTGATGCACTAACCTACGGAATTTCATATGTTCCGGATATCCGCCATTAGCTAAAATGGAAAAAATCGACCAAAGACTTTTGTTTGTTCAAAAATGAAATTTGTCTCCGTTCTCAGGCATTCTCCTACATTATGATTTATAGATTTCCACCATTTTCCTATATGATGGGCGAATGATCTGCCACATGCAATCCAGCGAGAACTATGGTATGTCCCTATTAGCTGAGGAGAGATAAACGTATGGCAATAGTGAAACGACTTCTGTTGGCGAAAATGAAAATATAAACATAAACACTGGATTGAAGGGACACTGTGAGATGACTGATCAAATAAATAGCAGCCTCAATGACTGCATAAGAATTTTTAAGTTTTTAACGATGAACGCTCTGGAACGTAATTAGCTTAAGAGGTCAACTCTCAATGAAGTCCGACAATGACTGCGGCATAAAAATGATTTAGGCTTTCAAAAATTTGAAGGAAGCTATGTGGCAAAGGGATTCTTGATAGAACAATGTAGTTGCCAAGCATCCAATATCACGAAGCCGCGGGACCCCCCCCCCCTCTTTACAGTGCTATGGTATACTAGTGCCAATCAGAACCGCAGGAAATCCACACGAAAAATTTAAGCTCATCTGCAGCTCCTACATTGCAAAGCTAACACACGGATAGACGTTACTGGTAATGATTCTTTCATAAAACTCAAAATACATGCTGAAAAAGTTATCTCAGTCGAATTGAGAAGTGTAGATAAGCAAACAAGTCCTTTTTGGTATACCAAAAGCTTCTAGTACTCGAAAGTAAATGAATGCGTAGTTCAATCAGCTACCACAAATTAGGTTTGGTATGCAACGTACTTTAGCATCATCCATTCGCTAGACCATTTAACATAAAATCATTCTGCCAAGGAAATATATTTGATTTTTACATAAACAAGCATGAATAATATAAGTTAAACAAAAAGAAGGATAGTATGTTGTATTTGCTGTTTTGATCACATCGAATATTTCATATGATTCAGGAGGAATTAGATCGAGTACTTTCCATAACGCGTTCTTTTTACTGGTCATATGAAGGTAGATGCTACCAGGATATACTAGAAAATAGTGGCATCTCAGATGCCGCGTAGGTAGTTGTTCTGCGGACGAGACGATCTTTCCCCTTGGTCAAAGCTGTTTGTATGAAGTGTAGCACTGCACACATTTATCCCGATGGTTTCGCCGATCGCTATCCTGTTGGCGACAATCCACTCCTGTAGACTAGACGCTATTTTTGTTGCTAAATGCAGAGTCGTACATGTGGTGTATGTAGAATCTTGGGCATGCAAACAAAATAGCAATATTATTCTGCGCTTTCGCTTTGCCTGGGGGGTTCTTTTATGATACAATCTCCTTCCCTTATGGATTGTAGCTACTTACACCACAGGGTCATTTTTCTGTGATGGTTTGCAGAAATATGTAATTTTACTTAAAAAAGTAGGACCACAAGGAAAATTGCTATGTGGAATACTAGGTATGCTTATCCACCGTTGCCACCTCAACTATTATTATTGCATGCAATACATCCCGAGGTTGCATTGTCATTCTATGTGCATAGAAGTCCTTTCCTTCTCAAAAGAAATGAAGACTTCTATTTGTTTTCTCCATATTAGAAGAGCAGAAAATGCTAGAAATGCTTCATACTTTTACTTCTCAATGAACAGTTTCCCTTTAAAAAAAAAATAGTGGGGAAGGAAGGGGGCTACAGTAGTGACCGTTGTCAAAGATGAAGATCGTTATGCAAGATGCTCATCTGAATCTAGTTCCTCGTTCATTGAATTTGATTGCAATTTATTACGATCATGTTTGGCTGCTGTGTGTCAGATTTAGATTACGAATGTTTCTGGTACAGTCTGACATGTAATTTGTGGAGGTGTACTTCTCCTCTGCAAATGAGGGGAGAATGAGGAGTAGACAAATATGGCGGGTTCGTGGAGTAAGACTAGTTAGTTTAAAGAGAGACAAAGGAAGAAAGAGAGAAAAAAGAGAAAAAAGAGAGAATGGTAGACTTGGTGTGTCTGTGCTGATTATGGTATCAATAGCGGTCACCCCAGTTTTTTTGATGTGTGCATGTCCTCGAAAGTTTCCTGTTCCGACTAAAACAATTAACGTTTAACTCGGGGGAAAAAAGGAGATCAATCTATACATAACACGAAGAAACACTGATCGAATGAACTACTTGATAAAGGCCTAGAATCTAAATTTGGATCCTGAAGTAGCTGCAGGTGTGATGTAGACGTTAGGTTCCAAGTTGGCTCCATGGATTTAGTCTGTAATCCTTTCTTTCTTTTCCTTTTTTCTCTTCCCACACACATTACCCGCCTGGCCACCAGTGCACTCTAACCCTTGCTCATACCTTCCATAACTGACTTTACTTGATCACCGTCCTCATTACATTCCTTCCGTCATCTTCATTGCGGTTTACAAGTTCAAGGGAAATACTGTAGAACAAACGGAGTTTCTCTTCTCGCTACGCTCATATAATGCAGGACGACTCACGCACTGATCTGACGTGTCTGCTCAGCGCGGGGAATCAACCTCCATCAGAGGATGGCGTCGCAAGTCTTCTACAGAGTAGATACAAACGAAACCAACCGTATACTCGTGATGGTCATTCGAATTTGGTCGTGGTCAACCCCTATCAGCCACTGGAGCTATTAAACGATGCTACTTTACAATCGTATGCTAATGCCGGCTACAGAGATGTAACAGAGACAAAACCTTTCATGCAACCGCATATTTATGATTTTGCCGCGCGTGTCTATTTTCATATGCGCAGAGCCGGTGAAGATCAAAGCATTGTCCTGAGGTACGTCGGGGTTACGAATTAGCCTGGTTACACACCTTTTTTTCTTTTTCCTGGGTCAAATTGAGGGGGAACAAAGGGCATAAGCTTCATTGGGGTAGCAGTACCACTTTGTGTCTCCGCTCCAAAATGGGAAAAGTTGCTTTTTTTTTATTATTTGTATTTATCATGCCGCTATAAACTAAACTGTTTATCTTATTTTTAGTGGTATAACGGGTTCGGGAAAAAGTACCACGAGATCACATCTGTTGAATCAGCTACTACTTTTATCAACTCACAGCAAAAAGGAAAATAAGCTTCAACAGCAAATCAAAAATGCACTTGTCATACTCGAAGCCTTTGGTCATGCTCGCACTGTACAAAATGCCTCAGCATCCAAATTTGGCATGTTCCAGGAATTGCAATTTAGCGAACGCGGACGTATTCTTGGCGCAAAAACACTAACTTATGCTTTCGACAAAGCTCGAGTAACCTCTGTTCCAAAGGATGAACGAACCTTTCACATATTTTACTCATTACTGGCCGGTACAAACGTTGAAGAAAAGACTGCTCTTCACATCAACTTTGCACCAGAATACTTTAACTACCTCAACCAATCAAAGTGTATCAGAGTACCTGATGTTAACGATGAAATTGCATTTGGAGATCTGAAAAGTGCTTTGAAATTCTGCGGTTTCAAGGCAAAAACTGTGACTCAGATCTTTCAGCTGTTAACAGCAATCTTGCATTTGGGCAATCTACAGTTTATGGACAATCATGAAGCTGGCGCTACAACACAAGAAGCATGTAGTGTGAAGAATTACGAAGTCCTGGAAACGGTTGCTGCTATGCTTGGTGTCTCTCCTTCAAAACTCTGTACTTCGCTTACATACAAGCTCCGGCTGATCCGAAAAGAACTTTGTACTATGTTCCTAAACACCCAAGGCGCGGCAGAACAGCGTGATTCTCTCGCACGGGCCCTGTATCATGTACTATTTTTATGGATTGTCGAATCCATCAACACAAAGATTTGTTACAGCGATGGCGAACCAGCACACTTTATAGGCATCCTCGATCAGTTTGGCTTCCAAAACTTCAGAACAAACGGGTTTGAGGAATTTTGTGCCAACTTTGCAAACGAACGAGTCCAGCAATTCCTGATTAGCCGGCGTTTCAATGACGACGAAGGTCTCAATGCGCTCATGGTGAATGACGGGGTACCGATACCGAGTTTGATCCCGGTAGATAACTCCTCATGCCTGGATTTGATTATTGGAAAAGAGAAAGATATCTATGAAAAAAATGTCAGCAAATCAGCAGCCCTCGGACTTGGTGGTGTCGTGGGTGTCATGGATCGCGACTGTGCAAAATACCAGAGCGGTGCTACAGATGCAACTGATGCCAACTTCCTCTCAAATCTTCAGCGTCAACACGGATCCCATCCATCCTTTGTCAAATCGCAACATGCCTACTCTTTTGGTGTCCATCATTACTCTTCCACTGTTTATTATACAGTAGAATCCTTTTTGGAAAAGAATTTAGACGACCTCTCGCCAGACTTTGTCAGCCTGCTGCGGGATAACAGTACCAATGCATTTGTATCGAATCTTTTCCAGAGTACCGCCATGGCCACAGAGTCCCATCCCAAAGATGGTCGAACAATTGTCAAAGCGCAATTAACAAGTAAACCTACCCGTGCTCCGTCCATGAAAAGATCCAACAGGCGGCGTGGTGACAATGGACAGACAAACAATACTACTGAAGCAGCAGATGTGGACAGCGAAGACCTTCGAAAACAAAAGCTCATCAGAGATGCAGAAGATGCTTACCAGAATATGCAAGTTACGACAGTAATGGATCAACTGTACATGACACTCCGGGATCTATTCAACACCATGGCAGATACTCGCATTTTCAACGTGATCCATATCCGACCAAATGATGTGCAATCACCAGATCTGTTTGATACCAACCGTGTTAAAGCGCAAGTACGAGCCTTTCTGTTGCCTGATTTAGCAGTTCGCTGTCGCCAAGAATATGCGAACTGTTATACATTCGAAGAATTTTTGGCACGATACGATCGCTTCGTAGCCTCTTTAAAAATTGATACATCCATGCCAGAACAGAACCAAATGGAGGCAATCCATGCAACTAGGAGTTGGAGTCAGTCTCAAGCATTTATTGGCAATGAGATGATATGGCTTTCATTCGAGACATGGAAAGAACTTGAGGACGAACTTCGTGCTGCAGAGAAGGACGAAAGAGATCGTGTAAAAGCATTAAAACAAGAAGCGATGAGTGATTCGACGGGTGATCCGCACAATGGAGTGATGGGTTATTATCAAGACGGCCATGAACAGCAGCTTGGTCATCCTGCACCAGGTTACATGGGTGACGAACGAATGCACCTTAGCCATGGTACTGGGAACTTCTACCCTGCGTTCGAAGACGAAGCAAGCTACATTGATAGCGAAGAAGGCGTAAAACGGGATGTTGAAGGCAGCCAATGGGGTGAGGAGTCAGAATGGGGGATGAAAGAAGGACTCTCGGAAGCGTAAGTCGTATTCAGAACCCTGTCAGCCAAATTAAAAAAAAAATTCATGCAGCTTTGGTCCAAACATGGATATGAGCAAGATGATCGAAGATTACCATGCGCCACAACATGAGTCGGTCGAGGAAATGCCGATCACAGCTGTGCGTGTTTGGTGGGTGAGGTAAGTCATTCGCATCGACAGCGTAGGACGTCATGTACTAAATTGCAAGTATCACAGGGTTGTATGGCTCATGACATGGTGGATTCCTTCGTTGTTCCTCAAATGGTTCGGTAAAATGAAACGTGAGGATGTGCAAATGGCATGGCGTGAGAAAGTAGCACTTTGTATCCTTATTTTCTTCTTCTCGGGCGTTGTAATCTTCGTCATCGTCGGTCTTGGTGAAGTAATTTGTCCAGGAACAAGAAACATGTATTCCAGTGCAAACGTGCAGGCACATGCCACACCGGATGATACCTACATGAGCGTTCGAGGCGTAGTTTACGACTTGACCAATTTTGTCATTAGTGGCCATGGCACCACAGCACAGCCGGCAACCAAAGATACCATGCAAGAACTCGCGGGTCTAGATGTATCTTACACCATTACCCCGCCTCTTACCGTCGCATGTCAAGGCTTAGTCTCATCTCCTACCGTCAAAGTGACTCCTAACAACTCGATCGTAATCGGAACGTTCCGTCATTTTTCAGGCGATCAGATCGAGAACCCTTCGCTTACAAAGCTTAAAGATCCTAACTGGTACTGGGACGAGTTCCTGCCAGTGATGAACCTGTACAAGAAGGGGAAAATTGTTGTGCCAGTCAAGACGCTTGCGGAGGATTTCAAAAGCTGGGGCCGGTTGGCACTCGCCATCAATGGCAAAGTGTATGATATCAATGACTATATGACCACGGCCAAAAACTATGATAATGGCTCACCCACCAGCGATTACCATTTCCTTAACTCGGCAGTGGAAGAAATATTTAGCAAGTTCAGTGGTACAGACGCGACCAAACAGTGGAATCAGTACAAGGGTTCCATGACACCTCAGGAGCAGGCGATGAACATGAACTGTTTAAACAACTTCTTCTACATTGGTGATGTCGACGAACGAGAGACACCGCGCTGTACATTTACCAACTATCTGCTGCTTGCATTTGCCGTTGTTATGTGTTTGGTCATCTTTGTCAAATTTCTTGCAGCGTTGCAATTTGGTGGTGCACCAACACCAGAAGATCACGACAAATTTGTCATTTGTCAAGTGCCATGTTACACAGAGGATGAAGAATCCTTGAAAAAGACAATAGACTCTCTCACTGTTCTAAACTACGACGACAAGCGCAAACTCCTTTTCATTATTGCTGACGGAATGATTATGGGCAGCGGTAATGACCGCCCGACACCTCGAATTGTCTTGGATGTGCTGGGTTACGATACCAAAAACGATCCGGAGCCACTTATGTTCAAGTCCATTGGCGAAGGTAGTAAGCAGCTGAACTACGGCAAGGTGTACTCGGGATTATACGAATGCGAAGGTCACGTTGTTCCTTACATTGTTGTGGTCAAAGTCGGCAAAGCGTCAGAACGTGCTAAACCCGGAAACCGTGGAAAGCGCGACTCGCAGATGATCTGCATGAACTTCCTAAACAAGGTTCATTTTGACGGGGAAATGACACCACTGGAGCTCGAAGTGTTTCACCAGATCAAAAATGTGATAGGTGTCAACCCTTCGTTCTACGAGTATATTCTGATGATTGACTCTGACACGGAAGTAATGCCCGATGCCCTGAATCACATGATCTCATGCATGCTTCATGATGGACGAATCATTGGACTTTGTGGTGAGACGAAGCTCGTAAATGAGGATAGATCATGGACCACTATGATCCAGGTATATGAATATTACATATCTCATCATCTGGCAAAAGCCTTTGAATCCCTCTTTGGTTCGGTCACATGTCTTCCAGGATGTTTCTGTATGTACCGTATCCGCACACCAGTCAAGAACGAGCCATTGATCATCTCGCCCAAGGTGATAACGGATTACTCAGACAACCATGTCGATACCCTTCATAAAAAGAACCTATTACATTTGGGCGAAGATCGATACCTGACAACCCTCATGATGAAGCATTTTCCGCAGTACAAAATGAAGTTTACGGCACATGCTCAATGCAAAACCGTTGCACCCGATCGATGGAAGGTTCTGTTATCACAACGTCGGCGATGGATTAACTCCACAATTCACAACCTCTTTGAGGTCATTCTGCTTCCTGATCTCTGTGGTTTCTGTTGCTTTTCCATGCGTTTTGTCGTCTTGATCGATTTGATTGGTACCCTGACCTTGCCTGTCTCCGTCATTTACCTCGTCTATCTCATTTATGTGATTGTATCGCGAACTGGTCCACTCCCGATTCTAGCACTTTGTATGCTGGCTGGTATCTATGGCCTACAAGCCATTCTGTTCATCCTAAAACGACAGTGGCAGCACATCGGCTGGATGTTCTTTTACATCATTGCTATCCCAGTGTTCTCATTCTTTTTACCCATCTACTCATTTTGGCATTTTGATGACTTTTCATGGGGTAATACCCGTGTGGTTGTCGGCGACAACAAGCAGAAGAAGATTATTGTTGCAGACGACGAAAAGTTTGACGAAAAGATGATCCCATTGAAGAAATGGAGCGTGTATGAACAAGAACTCTGGGAAATGGGATCAACGGGTTCAAAAGAGACAGGTGTCACTGGCAATAGCTACCGTAGTTACCACACAAATGGATCACGAGGTCAAGGCTCTGTCATGTACGATGGACGTAGTCAGTACGGTGGTGGTAGCCAGGTCGGTGGAGGAGAATACGACTATTACCGTGACACACATATTGCCGGCGAAAAGCTGCGACAGTCTCGAGGCACAATGGGATACGGGGGATCTGTTATCTCTCCAGGATCAGAATACGGCGGTGCCGGGGGAGGAGGAGGGGGAGGAGGAGGTGGTGGAGGAGGAGGGGGAGGAAACAACGACTACACGTTACCAAACCCAATTCACCGAGGATCACGCGTATTGTCATTGAACAGCTTTGGTAATCCCGAACTTTTTGCATCTGGTGGTGTTGGTGCCAACTTCATGGCATCTTCGCAGCAGGATCGCACAAGTATGATGTATGATCGAAGTGTAGGCCGTGGTCCGGTGTCAAACGAGTACGACCTCCCCATGCGCCCAACCAGTCAGTTTTCGGTTCCACTATCTCAAGGAGGGCTACTTCCAATGACGCCTCCTGGATTCCCAAGCGACAATGAAATTCTGGGTGAAATAAAAAATATCCTATCGACCGCGAACTTGATGAGTATTACAAAGAAGCAAGGTAAGACCAGAAAGGCAAAAATGATGGTAAATTAACACATATCCCTTCTTCTAGTCCGTGAACAACTAAGTGCATTCTTTGGATTTGATATGACACCAAAGAAAGAATTCATCAATACCAGCATTGAGTACGTTTTGCAGGGCAATCTCTAAGTAAAACCTTTCCATCTTTGTACGCACATATAATCCATTTATTGCAAGCATATCTTCCTTTTTTGCAGTTGTTCCCTATTCTTTTATCTTGGTTTTTTTATTTTCTTTTCATTCTCTTCTTTCTCAATAAAATGATACACAAAACACGTAAATAATTTTCATTACTTTGTCCAATAGCCAGGTAAAAATTTCCACTGTAGTTTGCAACGGATGATGGTACAGTACCGACGCATTTAATTTTTTTTTGTCAATATATATATAGCATGCGCCACTCTAAATAAATTCAGCTTTTCATGAAAGACTATATTTGCATTAAGGAAAAGATTTACTATTCGATCAATTATACTTCACATGTACTTGGTCTTTAAGTGAACACAGAATTTATCCGAAAAGCATAGAAAATCATTCACGTATGGAAACGGATTCATACGTGGGCGTCATGAGATTCCCCCCGGAGAGTATCTCCGCATTTCAGCGTATTCCTGCAATTCCATCGAGCATGATGGGCGCGCGACTGTTTTTAACAGGATCTCTGTAAGTGACTAGGTCCACCTTTTACTCCAAGAGTCTATGCTATGGATGAAGAGACATGTTCTGTATGTGTGATAACTGACTTAAAAGAAAAACGAAGATACTGCATGATGTCCCCTTCAAATATGGTTGACTTTTTTGGGTGAAACATTTCCTTATCTCAAAGCACAATGAACCAACCTATTGTGCAAACACCCATATTATCTAGGCGCACTCTGATTTGATTCAAAAGAAACGCTTCCTTATGCAAAAGCCCATGGCTTCCCCAATGCCCAATTCCAGTATTTGTCCTCTTCCGCATCATCCCCATGGAGATATCAGTACTTACAATCCAATATCACTCACACACGTATCTCGATGTCTGTGCATTTTTCTTTCGCAATGTGCTCTTGCTGTTAATAGTCATTGCTTATTCTATACCGATTCCTAACATATTCGCTGTCCCACGTTCTTTGACCAGATAGATTCGTACTTGATACAGGTCGTTTCTTGATAAGCGAAAGAAAATGGGTTTTAGAACATTTTGTACGGGAAGAGCAGGAGTGATAAAAGGGGTTGGGGAATTCAGGAACATCGACGAAGATCATTATCAACAAGCACCAGCAGCTCAACGTGCATATCCACGACAATGCATAAGCTGCATTTCACTATTCCCCGCTATTGAAAACCAAACATTTTGAAATAGATCATGCTTTTTTTTTCTGAGCAACTGCCTACATATAAATATATGTTCTTCTCCGTTAAAAAATCAATATATACAAGCATTTAAGGTGGATGTAGAGAAACGTGGTGAATGCAACAAAAGCAGATGACCAGATAAGCTTCCCTATCCACGATAAGTACCACCACGGAAAAGATATAACATCTCTTGAAGACCAAGACGTCCCAGCTTCTGGCCAGAACCTTCTCCCAGAGCGCCATCACAAAGTTCCTTCAACTTTTGTTAGAGTACCTTTCCTCTTAGTAAACACCATTACCTGTTTTTTCTTCTGAAGTTCCAGAATTCGATCTTCCACTGTGTCATTTACAAAAATACGATGTACTTCAACATTTTTTGTTTGGCCGATACGATGAACTCGATCGATAGCTTGGTTTTCTAAAGCAGGATTCCACCAGATATCCATTAACTAGTCACATATTAGAATGATCTCTTCACACATGACATATTGATAAACCACACTTACAATAGCCCTATACACACACACAGATAAAAAGCGTACCAACATAAACATCAGTGAGTAAGTTACTTAATTTTAGCCCTATCTCTTACCGATTAGCTACAGTTAACTATCGACAACCAATCAGTATACATGTTATGACGGACATATTTTGTTCAACTTACATTAAGACCCAAGGAGCCACATTTTGTAGAAACTAGGAGTACAGTGATTGATGGATCTGTGTAAAACTCTTCAAGAAGCGCATCACGTTTGCGGATATTCATCGAGCCATCATAGCGGATGAATTTGTGTCCTGCGTTTTTCAGTGGGCGTTCAATGAGATCGAGCTACAGCCAGCCTAAATTAACAAATAATAGTACAGTGTCATCAACTTACAAAACTGGTGAATTGCGAAAACACAACGGTTTTTTCTTTTCCTTTGGTGACACGTCGCGTTTCACCAAGAATTTCAAGCATTTTGTCAATTTTGGTGCTAGAAATGAATTCCTGGACTTTTGCGATAGCGACAGCCTCATCAGATTTTGACTGATCTTCGAACTCCTTGTATAAGTCGGGAGCGTGGATCTTGAGGAACATCTCGATAGATACTACATTTTCACGCTGCAAAGTGCAACGACACTGAGGACAACGCTTCGTTTGGCCATCGTTTGTGTTCAAATAATCTTTTCACAAAGCATTATTAAATGATGGTGTAGTTAGATAGGTAACACTTACTGTATAAACACTCGCGACACAAAATATGGCCACATTGAGCAATGATTTGGGCTTGATCTGCCATGTCCATACAGATGGGACACTGTCATACGAAATTATCAGCATATCTTGGTCATTCATCGTAGTACAGACTTACTTCTATCTGAGAGAAATCATCGCTGCCTTCGAGTAATCGGCTGACGACGTTGCTCGGCATCTTCTTGGCGATAGCGGTCTGGTCCTGTTCATCTTTCTCGCCGTCAGGTCCTTCTTGCATGGTAAGACTAGGATGCAGACAGGCTTGTCGAAGTCGTAGCAACAGTACCAAAACCTAGAATCATTTGTGGATCGGTACATTTTCCTTCAAGCAACTGCTATGCTTACCGATGAATAGTTCTTCATCACTGTACCAGCATCGACGTACTTGTTAAACCGTGCTTGTGCTTTGGCATCCACATAGTCATAAAATTGACGTTCATCTTCAGTGAAATCCACATGTGTAAAATGAACATTTCTTTCAGGTAGAGTGAGAATTGGCTTGCCATCGATCTTCGCTTTCTTTGATCGTCGAAGGGAAATAGCTAAGGATGCATGATTAGGTGTCTTGTTGTACATACATTCTTGTTTTATGCCATACCTTTAAGCAAGATTTGGACTTTTTTTAGTGCCTATCCAGATAATGTCAATTTCCCTTTTTATTCGTAGTTGCACAATGAATTGAAATTACCTGTTCATGAGCGCCTGTTCTCATAGGCTTTGAGATCTCGTCTCTAAATTCCTCCCATTCGCAATAAGGTCGGATTTGTAAAAACCTGATCAAGGAGTACCTGCATTGCTTTTTTAGACGATCATGACGTTTCAAGCGATACATACAGTTCATCAATTTTGTTCTGTATTGGAGTGGCAGTCAAGCACCATCGATGGACAGAATTTAAACGGCAACTAATTGAGTCGTCAGATATTAAAAATCAGGTTAATATGCTTCAGTCATACCATGCTTCGGCCATTCGTGTTCGCTTATTCTTGATGATATGTGCCTCGTCTAATATAATTCTAATCCCAATATAAGCAAAGTCACTTGCAGTATCATTTGTAGTACAAACCTATGAAATTCTAGCCGACTAAGTGGACCGCGTCTAGCCTCATCCTCAACAAGATCATTGGCAACCATGCTGTAAGATGTAATAATAACTATAGAGATGTTAGGCGAGATAGCTCGGGAAGCTGTACAAAAAGTACCATCAAAAGGTGCCAGGATACGTTCTTCGGTTGCTCTTCCTTGACCGTGGTGGACACATACATTGAGTTTTGGTTCCGTCTTGTTCAGAATCTCTCTTTGCCATTGACCTATAAGTGCAACGGGACAAATCACAAGAGTTGCTTTCGTTTTGATTATCTGTTCTGGTTGTTTCCCTCTTCCTTTTGGAGAAAGCGTAGAGAGGTCAGTAGCATCCCCACACGTCCGTTCAACAATGAGAGACATGGCTTGGATAGTCTATGTAAACATAGTTAGCTCTCGAAAGCCTTTCTCCGATTATGCATATTTCTTTACTTTGCCAAGACCCATGTCGTCCGCTAAAATGCCGCCTTTGTTAGTCGAATTTTCCATCTTAAGCATCCACTGAAAGCCGATTTTTTGATGCTCCAAGAGAGTAACCGCTAAACCATCAGGGGTACCCGTTCTATCTTCGGGTGCAGGTTCATCGTGGGTAATATTTTCGAGTAGAGCGCGCAGCTCTTTTTCCGCTTGCTGTGGATCGACAGATCTTGGAATTCCTCCTCCTGAACAATAGGACTGGCGGAGACGTGGAACATAAGAGTTCGTTAATGATCTGTACCGAGCCTGATCTTGATGGATCATTCCCATTATAGATTGAAGTGACATGTAATCGTCGTAATAATAGTCTTCTTCATCAAAGTCCTCTTCATCGTCATCGTCTACATCACAGCATTTCGTATTATTTGTCGGCATCCATGTGTTGCTCGGCTGCTTCAGTTTAGCGTCTCCAAATGGGTTAAAGACACTTTTTTGGTTGCCATTCATCAAATCCGGATTACCAAAGAATAGGTTCTGCAACGTTGGATAGGGGTACCAGGGTGAATGCATTGTTATGGGTGTTGGCTCGGTATCCTGAGTTAAGTCGACGACATCGTTATCGTCTTCAATCTCAATCATGTTTACGGGCTGTTTTCCATTATTACGATGAGGTACGGAAGGACCGGCAGCGTGTTGCATATATGATGTGATGTTGTTTGGTGGCGCCATGTACTGATTGATGTTGGGCTCAACTTTCAGACGTTTCATCGGTCTACTTAAGTCTTCCATTGAGGGCCATTGCCGCTGCTGTACCAGGGGGGTATGACTTCCAGATACAAAAGTTGCATTGGTATGATTAGGTTGTTGAATAAATGACGGTTGGAACTGAGACCTTTGGGCTTGGGCCGGGGCTGGGGCTGGAGTTGGGGTTGGAGTTGGATTTGCAGGAATCGAAGATTCGGGCATGTCATTATGCGTACTGTGTTCGTTTGGAATTTCTCTATCTAACTGCTCCTGAAGCTGACGTGCATACATTAAATCTTTCTTTGTTGTACGTTCAATCTCTTCCTCTAGTCGTTGCTGAGCCTGTATCTCTTCCAAGTCGATGCCCAGCGATTGGAGAGTTTCGGGCGAAAGAAATCCATCAGTAAATAATGAAAATGCTTCCGCATTTTCTTTAATGTCTGAGGCATGTGGTGCGGATATGCTATCGGTAGGTCTATAGTTTGATGGAATTTCTAAATTTGCTGTTGCATTGGTCTCGGTTAAGTCGAGGATGCAATCTTCATCGGTTTCGTCATCTTGATCATAGCCTAGCCCTTCCTGAGCAGAGTAAAACTCCTCGGATCCTCCTTCGTATGTGTGTAATGAAGGATAACTGGCGTCAGATCCTATCATCTCAGGAGTGTCGTCGCTCAGATGCATGGATATGCTCCTGAAGTCTGTGCCTCTGGTCATTTGTTTCTTTGTTTCAAAAGGCAGAAGCAGTCATGTCCACCGAAGCAAGCTTTCGTAACCACGAATCATAATCGGTGGAATTTGGTACGAATCATCGCATCGGACGACTCAGAAACCTTTTCGGGATCGCTGCTTTCCACATGTATCCTTCTATTTTTTTTTTAATTCTATGTTAGCTTATATACATTTATGTGAACTAAATCGTGAAAGTGTAAATGCGAAATGCAACTAACCATTATAACTTGTCCCCAAAGATCTACACTTTACTTATCTATCTTTCAATGGGTTTCTGTACACTTCAACTCGACTTATAAACGTTTTTTTTTCTTTATCTCGCTTATGATTCTGAATGCATCACTTCTCTACCGTCTTCAAGTAATCGCATTACGTAAAACATGCGTGAGCATTCGACATAAGGAGGATTTTAGGATCTTCTCGTACTGTTGCTTTGTTATATCTGTCCTGAAACCTTTTTTCCAACAACAAAATGGAAATTTCACGCAATCTTTTTTCTCCCTTTCTTCTCATCTTCCATTATCCCATACTTCTGAAGCGATAAGTACCCGCTCTTTGTAAGAAAACGATAGAAACTAATACGTTGTTTATAATTAAGAAGTGTGCAAACATGAGGACGAGTGAGACCTTGTTCTTCGGTATTCCTCTCGTAATGGCTACTGTTTTAAACAGATGAGCAGTTGTCACCTACGAAGCTTTGGTAACATCTTCCATAGTCATATGTTATATCTACGGGCAGGTAAAGCTATGAAAAAGCTATCTTCTTACTTCTCTTTTCTTTGTAGATGCATATCTTATGGAATGATCTAAGATGACGTTTTCCGATAAGTACATATTTATTTCTTATCATACAGCAGTATATTTCATTGTGTTTCGTTAGACACCCATTCGGATCGCAGGATGGCATTTGAAAGTTCCGGAAAGGTATGTTCCATTGGCAAATCATTACTGTTTTTGACTGGCGCAGATCCTGGAAAGGTTGCGTACGACTTTTTGCGTGCCTTCCCATGGTACATGTGCAAGGAAATGCGTGTCTCACCGTATTTAGCACGATTTGATATCTAAGGCAAGCGATTATCGATATTGATATGGCCCCTCACTAATATTTCGATTCTTTTTTAGGTTTGTTCTGAATCACTCGTATTTCATAATTTATTCGTCATCCCAGTGAATTCTATACTGGTTATCTTGATACCGAACATCAGCGGTTAAGGGTACATTTGATCATATTTAAAATATGCTGTGTGTCGCTTAATTCATCTATAGTGCACCACAAGTTATGTGAACAAAAGAAGGCTGATGATGGATAATCGTGACTACGACATGGAAATTCCTTTCGTGACAATTCATGATGCATTTTGACTTTTAACATGTGATTAGGAAACTACTTAATTCGTACATTTAATCATGAAGACACTACGGAACTGAAGGCAGGCTCTCATTTTCAGATGCACTTTTTCTGGGAATTTTTAATAAACAAGTATGACGTACATTTTTTTTTTTTTGCAAGGCGAAACGATATCATTCCATGCGAAAGTTAAAAAGGGGATGGGGTAAGGCGAAGATAAGGTTTGACGACGCGGACACCCTTTGGGAAAATTTTTTGAGCCTCTTCAGTAGAAACACTTGGGTGTACAATCACATCATCACCCTTCTTCCAGTTTCCGGGTGTGGTAATACGATACTTATCACCCAGTTGTAGCGAATCAACCACACGCAATATCTCGTCGAAGTTACGTCCAGTGGAGGCAGGATAAGATAAAATCAGACGGATTGTCTTCTTGGGATCAATAATGAAAACGGAACGCACTGTGAATGGGATTCCTTTGGCATCAACGTTGGTAGCATCCTTCGGGAATGGATTTAGATCATCTTGTTCTTTATCCCTCTCCCCTGTTTTTTACCTGTTGATCCAGCATATCGTATAAAACCGATACTTTACGATCGGC
The DNA here is from genome assembly GCA_000697495.1 of Saksenaea oblongispora B3353. NCBI lineage: Eukaryota > Fungi > Mucoromycota > Mucoromycetes > Mucorales > Saksenaeaceae > Saksenaea > Saksenaea oblongispora. Next base: position 58,074 of record JNEV01001560.1, on the reverse strand, counting down.
ATCGGCAATAATAGGGAACTGGAGATCCACATCACTCACTTCATTGATATCATTAACCCATTTCTTATGATCTTCCAAATCGTTTGCGGAAAGACCAATGACCTTGACATCACGCTTATCAAATTCATCCTGAAGAGCAGCAACCAAGCCTAGCTCAGTGGTACATACGGGTGCTATAATGCAATGTGAGAATCAAATATGTTTTAAGCGAGAATATCTTACTGAAATCAGCGGGATGGGAAAATAGGATGGTCCACTTGTTACCAATAAACTCGTGGAATTTGATTGGACCGTTTGTGGTTTCGGCTTGAAAGTCTATCATACAAAAAAAAAAAATTAAGTACGAGCTTTTGGCTGTGCATAAAAATTACTTTACCTGGAGCAATAGAGCCTAAGCGAAGAGACATGTTTGGATTGTAGAAAGGAAGAAAATTAGTTGTTCGATTTCCTTATCTCACTATTTATATGAAAAGTCCAGCAATCATGTGTTTATTGAATCAAGCATACCAGTGATTGGATAAGCAGAAACGATAATGCCATCGATGCCTCGGATGAGATCAGAGCGTGGGAAGCTGCAAAGAAATTGAAGACAGGCAGGAAAGCCTGGGTGGGCGTCCACTAGCATGAATGTGTAACGTGCAAATTTGTTTCAGAGTGGACTTCACTTTCCTGCGGTAGATCAAACATTAGATATCCGCAGTTATTGCCTACGAGTGCTGGATTAAATGTGTACGAAACATGAGTGTCACCGTCAATATGTTAGTTTCATATTTTTTATGGTATATTGTTTGGATACCTCCGTGCCACGTATCAGCCTTTTTGGCAGCTGCAGAGGAAAAGGCCAAGTCAGTGTAGTTCATTACGTACTTGAAGGAGTTGAGATGAACATACATCTCAGACTAAAAATAACCCTTAATGTAAAGGTAAGATGAATTCTTCGATCTACATCAGATCTCTTGGCCCATTCAGAAAGTAACTCATAGCACTAGTAACAGAAAATAAGACTACATATTATGGATATGATTTGTATAATCCCATGGTGACGCGTCTGTCAATGTAGTAAAGGGATCATTTTAGTGATAAAGATAAGATCCTTTCGTATAAACATCTCCCTATGCAACTCATGTTTAAAAGGACCTACATAGAGCTGAAACAATCAATTTCGTCCCAGTGTCTTTATATAATGCTGTTTCCCAAGTATTCTACCACCCGCCACAGGGTAAAATCAAGTCAACTACCAATTGCACAGGGCAACAGTCTGCTGGTGGGTCTAACAATGCAGTCCGACTCACTTGTGTATTCCTTTTTTTTTTTTTCGCGCGTAGAAAGATCCATTATAACTGTCACGCGGGCAACGAAACCGAAAAAAAATTAATAGTAGTGTGTGATCGCATAGCTAGAGGATACCTGTCGACGGTAAAGAGACTGAGCAGGCTGAGCTGTGTAGGATGGGCGAGAAGTTGACAGGCACGCGCGTCCCTCACGAGCTGCTTGTAAATGCAAAGCCATAAATTATACTCTTCGGTTTCCACAAGACCACAAAATGGAGCCGTTATATGCGAGAAAGTGTATGGATGAAAGGCTACGTAGATGCCTAAAGAATGATCCATTATAGTGGTAGAGACGTCAGAGGATGGATGTGCTTCGGCCGGAAAAGACATTTTTTAAGTTTAAAAGAACGCGTGAGTGATATGCAGAAAGGCTGCTAACACTGGGAGTTGTGCACGACGGAACAAATGAGCCAATGATAAACCAGATCCATGCACGGATTGGATGATTGCGGAGAAATCCAGGGACAGCACAGAAACTAGATCATCTGGACGCCAAAAAAAAAAAAAAAAAAAGCTGGCATAGTTGCCAAGAGCCATTAAAGTCAACTGTCCGGAGAACATTGATGACCTTATTGCGTTGAGGCCCTCTAAGACTAAGTCGAGAGCCGCCATCGGTCAGGTAAAAGGTTATTCGAAGCAAAAGGGATTCTTGAACAGTATAAGAAATAAACGTCAACTGGTTCGATTGGAGAAGATGGCATCTTATCCACAAAAAGGTCCCGGAAAAGGCCGAGATCAAGTAAATCAGCATTGTGGCGTTCTGGAAAAAAAATTAATAGCAGAGTTCGGCGTCGCTGCACGTAAAACAGGATACAAAGGTTAAGGTAGGGCCAACCAAAGCACCATTGAGGTGTTATTTTATGGTGCAGACCCTAGTAGTGTCTGTATCTATTGTAATTGTAGAGGTTATGATGTTCCTACTCATATACAGGGTTCTGCAGGAGATTTTGTGCTTCTAGATGTCTTTACTCAATTAACAAAAGTCACTAGATCAGAATATAAAAAGCAGCAGTAGTGTTGTTCTGTAAGAAAAACGGACTTGATCAATCTTCGCCTATAACAGTATCTCTTTTATTCTCTTCTTATTATGATAGTTCAGCTTCGATAAATTAGAGTAATAGATGATCAAATATTGTCTATATAAAGCAAGAATGGTTTACAAAATTTGTAAGATGCGCTCGTTGCCACAAAAGAGAGATTCAAACTGTATTTATTGTTCTCGGACGTGCTTTTCAGCTACATTCATCACATAATAACGATCCCTACGCGGTATTGTTTGATAAACTGCGTGACTCAAAGTACTGCAAATATAGCCAACGAGACGACACCGAGCCGCACCATTAAAGTTTTGCCATTGTACTACAAACAGGCATGTGGATCACCTTAAACTTGGGGGAATTATTTTCCCATCCTTTTTTTTCTGCAGATATTAAATCCAAGACTTTAATAATAACGTATCGTCTATAGATAGTACCGACATGCTTTCATAGATACTCTCTTTGTGCAGAGCCCAAGTTCTAGGACGGAAAGGACACTTAAACCGTATAATCCAGAGTGAAGTTGACGAGCTCTACTGGATCATACAATCCGTCAGGCACCAATCTCATAGTACTTAAGACACATTGCTTTGATCCGAAGTATCAATACACTCCACAATGATAAACTTACTCCTAGATAAATAGTGTTATTCTCACTTATAATGTAGACCAACTGAATCACTTTTGTGGTAGCCCCATGGTTCCTATAAAACGATGAGGCAGCTGACGTCTTTGCTGTAACTAGCCAATTGCAACGAGGGTCTTTGTATTTTAATGAGGGAGGCTAATGAAAACTGTGCTCCCTTAACAAGTCTGCCTATTGCTGACAAAGGTGCCCTTCTCTGCATTAATATTTTGAGTCACTCAGAATATCTCTAACCAATTTATAAACGCTTCTTGTCTTTCATAGTGTCATATTAACACTACACAACGGAATGATGGCTTTCTTCCATGCCGAAGAAAAAGGTCACCACTCATCTCCATGGTATTGTTGCACGTTACACTGCGAACTTTAGCCCATGTTGACGGGTACAAGTTAAAAATTTATCAGAACAAAACCCTTCTTAACTGCTATTTTTCCCCGACCGGCTCAACTATTATCGGCAGCGTGTGAAATAAACATCTTTTGACATTCGGCTTGTTCACAAAGAAAAAAATAAACATCGGTCGAGGTTCGGGTAAGATCTAGCGCATGGCCCTGTATGGATATTTCTCTCATTTCTGTTTCTTTTATTTCTTGTACTGAAAAAGACAACAAAGCGGTGCGATTCTTGATCCAACTTTGTGATCGAAATGTTTATTTTCGGACATCACTCCTTAACCATATGTACACAAGACGAGACCGTATAAATGGCGTTGCAGTGCAGTTATTTTTCTTTCCCGTCTCTTTTTCATAAACACTACGTAATAATGGCGCCCCATAAGTTATGTATGATTCCTGGTAAGTTCGCACACAACCACGAGCAATCTAAAGACTTAACTATGAGGATTTTTTACCTACAGGTCCCACCGAATGTCACGAAGATGTACTCAAGGCAATGGATACACCAACAACTTCACATCTTGATCCAGTGGATTTTATTCCCATCTTGGGCGAAACGATTGAAATGTCCCGGGAAATAGTTATGACAAAGACAGGGCAACCCTTCATTGTCTCCGGTTCATGCTCCCTTGGATGGGAAATGTTGGTGAATGTTCTTGAAAAAGATGATGAGGTTCTCGTTATCAACACAGGTTATTTTGGGGATCAAGTGGCCATATGGTAATGCACGATTATACGGCTCACTGATAGCTGATCTTATTTGTGTTGTTCTTAGTCTTGAAACATATGGTGCTAAAATCACACATCTTCGAGCACCTGTCGGCGAATGTGCAAGCATAGAAAGCGTGGAAAATGCATTGGCACAGACCAAGTACAAAATGGTGGTTGTGATCCATGTCGATACATCGTAAGCATTTTTCATGGCCACATACAAATCTGACGCATATCGATGGCTTAGGACTGGTGTACGAACAGATCTGAAGCGTGTGTCCGAAGTTGTGAAATCCATTTCTCCGGGGACCTTAGTGGCTGTGGACGGCGTCTGTTCGGTTGGAGTGGAGGAGCTACGGTTCGACGACTGGCAGTTGGATGTGGTAATCACGGGGGGCCAAAAAGGCTTAGCCGCACCACCCGGTTTATGCCTAGTTGTTGCAAGCCAGAATGCAATGCAAGTTTTAAAAGACAGAAAGACACCCGTCCTGCTGTACTATGCCAACTGGAATCATTGGTTGCCAGGTAAAGGAAAACTTGGAATGTCACAAGAGTTTCTAGAAACAACAACAAATAGTAATGGAGGCTTACGAGGCTCGTAAGGGCGCATATTTTGCCACTCCATCTGTTCCGTTGATCCGCGCGCTGCATGTTTCTCTAAAACAAATGACAAGCCAGCCAATGACAGAGCGGTTTAATAAGCATAACGAAGTGGCGTCGGCTTTTAGAAAAACAATCAAGTCGATGGGTTTGAAGTTGATGGCTCAGCCGGAAGAACTTGCAGCCAACAGCGTAACAACTGTATGGTTACCTGAAGACATTGAGGCGATGCAGTTTGTTGGTACTGTAGCTCGTAAGGGCGTAGCGATCGCCCCAGGTGTCCATCGTGAGTGCGGCCCAAGGTACATCAGAGTAGGGTAAGTCCACGTAAAAACCGCACTTTGATCTGGTCTGAGTAATGTTGTTCCTATATCTTTAGACATATGGGTATCTCTGTGATGGAAAGTCACCGCAAGCATATAGAAGTTTTATCGGCAGCCCTTGCAGAGGCTTTTGCAGATTTGGGCTATCGTGTTGATTAAAGAAACATAAGAATAGATTGAAATTGGGTTCCCCCATTCTATTGCTTCATTTTGTGCAACAGCAAAAAAAAATATTCGCTCAGAAACGTCTTTTGTGACAACGGAGTTGAATTTAGTAACTAACCTCCCTCTTTCCTTTTTGTTCTTACATTGCGTACGCCATGGACATTGGTCAACTAGACACTGTTTATAAGGATCAGCCTAAGACAAGCCCTTGCTGCCCTAAGGACGACCCAAGTCTCTATGGTGTTGGTGACTACGATGAAAGCATTCCATGCAATGCACCGGAGAAACCAACAGCGACGGCGACGAAGCCGGCCACGACCACAACAAGTGAAACTATTGAGCAGAAGCAAGCTTGACTGGCTCTCCTGCTTTTTGTATTTAACTCATACCACGCTGTCAGTTTGTGAATATTCCATTTGTTTTTATCAATTATGCTTGATTTCTTTTTGTTGTTGTTGTGGGGAATATATCAATACAGGTGTGAATACTAGTATGGACGGTCAAAGAAATATTGGTTGTGCATGACGATTACGTTAAAACGTTTCACTTTTTAAGTTCTGAACATCTGCATGAGTGATATTTATCTAGTCTGTTTTCAATATGATGTAAAATGATGTACGGATCAATATGACAAAGAACATATTGGGCTGACGTTGGATAGAGATGACCTACACATTGTCATTCCAACTGCTAGTACGTAATTCGTACTTTCTGTTTTCACCCGCCTCTTGCAGTCACTTTGAATGTATAGATAGGGAAAGAATAGCTATATTTCTTGTCTTTGCTTTATCTTTTTTGTTTTGTTTTACAATGTATGACGCGCACTCCAGACACGAATAAGGTTGTCAGAATGACCCGAGAATAAAGTGTTTCCATCAGCCGACCACGCCAGTGAGAGGCACTCGGGCTCCTGATTCTTTCCAGACACAGAAAATTCTGGTTTCAACGTGTCGATAAGCTCCTTGGATTGGAGATCCCAGATCTTGATACTGGATCCAACGGCAGCGCAAAGCCAGTAGCGACTGGGAGAGAAGCAGAGGCTATGGATGACACCGTTAGCTTCGAGAGAATACAAATGCTTGGCATCTTTCAAGTCCCATAGCATGACACAGCCGTCCTTGCCGCCAGATGCACAAAGAGAACCATCAGGAGAGATGGTGATTGTTTCGACGTAGCCATTATGGCCAATAAAATTGGCGCGCAGCTTCATCTTTCCAAGTTCCCAAACCTATCCAACAAGTTGTAGATAAATCATTTTTCCAAAAAGACCATTTACCTTGACTACTTTATCCCAGCCAGCAGAAACAATCAAGGGAACGGCGGGGTTAGGTGAGAAACGCACACACGAAACCCAATCGGAGTGACCTTGTTCAGTGATATGGTACTTGCATTCACCCAAGGTGTTCCACAATTTAATCGATTTATCGCGGGATCCCGAGACAATTTGCCGATTATCAGCAGAGAAAGCAACGGACATGACATCCTTTTCATGTCCTACAAATCGACGCGTAGTGGTTCCTGTGTTCAAGTCCCACAACCGAAGCGTCTTGTCCCAGGATGCTGATAGCACAAATTGGCCATCGGAGGAGATCGCCAAGTCTTCGACGAAATGGTTGTGACCCAAAAGAGATTTACGGGGAACGCCATAGTTAATTTCATCCCTGCAAGGAGGGCAATCGTGAGCAATTTTTCTTTTCAGAAAAATGGCATTCACCTCAACTATGAGGCGTCCAACCATCTCTTTTTGGAAACCAAAAAGCTAAAGAGAAAAAGAAATTGTATTTTACCTTGATAGTCAAGGTGTTAGTCGATATAAAACAGCTACTACTCTTCAAACCTGATTAAGTTCCAGACGATCAACGATTTATCTATTTCATCGTGAGTCATGGCACTTTTGATAGTTTCTTTCTACATACCGCGTGAAGCCGAAACAATTACATCGGGTGTTTCAGAAGATGTGGCAATGGCAGTAACTTAGAAAGCATGATTTAGACGTTGACTGAGCATTGTTTTCCAGCAATGAATTACCCCATCCACCGTGTCCTAATATGATATCAGTAAAAACACCACACCATCAAAGTGTATATCCATCTGTTTACCAGTCAATTGTCCTCGAAAATCCATGGTATAAGTATGTCCAAGATAAGTGGTAACGAATCAGGAAAGATGAGTAAAGCGTGTCCCTCAACGATAATACCACTTTTCCACACAAACACATCCAGAAAGGCGCAGCAACGCTCTCGGAAATCCCCGTCACGGCGAACCGGACCTGCGCCTGGTTGCTCTTGCCAAGACGAAAATCCATTATTGTTATTGTTTTCACACGATGGACGCTGCTGTAAGGTTTTAACCTAAGAAGTAATGCGTAGAAAAAAAAGGATGTTGCATGATAAGCAACCAATGTATGTACATGTGTCTGCGACAGGCTTCAGGCTGACCTACATCAGGGTGGGTACAATATCCATTTCCTTCCACATGGTACCGGAAAGTGTACATGCTTGGATTACATGAAACAAGACGTGTGACATTCTCATAGCATTATGCTTTATAACGTAGCCGTAAACGGATCAATTTATGTTGTAAATGGTAAAACCTATTGCCTTTACCTTCGTAATATTTGCTTCTTGTGCCACGACATGTGAGTTTTATCGCTGTTTACTAAAGCATAAAAATGAAGTAAATGATAGACTTTTTTGTTGCAATTGTTCAAACTAAGCTAACAAACAGTCGGACGCAAGCGTAGCTGTCGTCTCTTCCTTATTTTCCGAATCTGGGTTCTGCAGATCTTTTTCATTTCGGATAAACTTTTTAAAGGCCAATCTTTTTCGTTTCGATGATGACAAATGATCACCAGTGATGCCAAGTTTCTTTGCAGTCGATGCATCATATCCCCTGCTGAGCTACAAATAAAATGAAAATAGGTCTAGCGTGGATTCGTAAGATGATAATAAGGGTGGTGACACTGCATGCATATTCTGCCCAGCAGCGGACCCAGCTATTGAACCAATGGAGGACCGACCTTGCTATTGTGCAGAAGAAATACGTTCCGGATAAACAATTTACAGAGCCTCCTCCGGATTAAACAACATGGCGCCGGTGCGCTGATGAGAATGTAGTGGACCTGGATCACATGAATTCAATGATTTGAGTTTAATAACTAAAAGAGCTATCTCCTGCTTGTTTCTCTTCTTCTTTCTTCTTTCCAACCATTTCTTTTTTTTCTGCTCATGCCCTCATCATGGCACAAACGCTAACGGATACGTTCGAGGATGATATGATTTCTTCTGGTATCCCAAGCCAATGGTTATCAACACACTGGAAATACTAACAATGCCAAATAGCTGACATCCCGTCTATCTTGCTATCGAATTTATCACTTGGACATTGCATACCTGTCTTTGAAAAGAATCGGATGGATGTGCCAAGGTTCCTAGCTATGTCCGAACCTGTCGACTTTGCCAACCTCGGCATATCCGATCCTGGTGATTGTCATCGACTCGCTTCCTTTGTCCGAACCGTTCATACTCGTCTTGGATACTCCTACGTGGCTTATTCGACATCCATGCTTTCGCTTTCTACCACGCTCAGCTCACCATCGGCAGGGTTAGCCACACCGACGGATAGCTGCCTCACATGCGAACCGGAATCGTTCCTGGAAAGCGATGATCATGAGGCCAATCAACAATTTCTCATGCGCGTCGTAGATGCTGCGTTGCCGTGGCTTACAGTGCAACAACAACAACAACATTTGTCCTCCTTACCACCCGTCATAGCTCCGCTTTTTTCCAAATCTGACTTAATGACGGGTACCCCGCTTGCAACACAGACACCGGCCACACCAACTTTCAAGGGCAAACGTTCATTAAGAGATTCCACTATCTCTTCCGTCAGCTGCAGCACGACCATTGTTGGCCCAGATCCTAGCACACCATCCCCACCACCACCATATGAGCCACCTTCTTCACCCACCCGACGGTCCCGGACCTCACGCAAGACGCCCCGTCCTACATCCTTGCCAGCCTGTCTATGTCCGCCGTCATTATCACCAGCATCTGCCACATCCGTACCACCGCCTCCGTGCATTCCAGGAGACGTAAATCATTTGCCGCCTCCACCTTCACCTGCACCTTCACCTGAACCTTCGCCAACAGGAGAGAACCACGACTCAGCCATGCTGAAGCGATGGGAACGATGCAAATCCATGGTACTTCCACGTGAAGAAGAAGGGAAAGAAGAGTTGCCACCTTATAAATGCACTGTATTCAAAATGGGCTACATTCATATGAAACGCGAGATGGATGGACCAAACATCAAAAGTCGATGGCGCTACTGGAGGTACGAAAAAATAATCCATCTAGTGCAACCGCTTTATGCTATATCTGTGTATACTGACAAACAAGCTTAATCTTGTTTTTTAGGAAAGTCTACGCTGAGCTTTGGGGAACTGTCCTACGTATCTATCGGGTCGCACCAAAAGACACTGAGAATTATTATTTACCCCGCCTACCATTCTTTTATCGCTGGCGCCGACAGTACTGCACTCCGATTGCGACGATCTCTCTTGGCGGAGCCGAAGCTAGTCGGGCGCTTGACTATTTTAAGCGACCCAATGCACTGCGGCTGACGACATCGGAAGGTCACCAAATGCTCATCCGACTACCGACACACATTGAAATGGTTTCATGGATTGAACACCTGCAAGCAGGTAACGATGCTAAAAATCTTTTTTATGATTATGTAAATAGTAGTCTCACACTAAACATGGTTTGTGTAGCCATCAATATATCTTTGGATCTTGAGTGTCGCCCAATGCCGAGATTCATCACCTTGCCTGTTCGTGGTTTAAATGGACCCATTCTGACAGCCCGGGCTATTGAGCTAGAACGGGCGCGCGATCAACGTCGAAGGGAACAAGGCGAAGCTCTTCTATAGATTGACAGCAGCGAAAGAAAAACGCTGTAACCACTGTAAATAGTAACAAATCAACTTTGCCGCTGTGTATACATACATCCCCCATTATTAAATTTCATGTTTTTTTCTAACCTATTTTGATTGCTATGCATTTATGAAGAGGACTAGTATATATCAGAAAGCATATCCGAAGTGCTTTATCTCCCAAATAACCGCTGACATTGAATGCAAACCTAGAGTAAAAACACCCTTTTTATAGAGTGCGTTGTTAAAAAGCAAATCAGGATGTTTGGCAACGTAACTAGACTATGCAAATTGGTTATGCTTCGTAGATAATGCAATCCTATGGATGCATTCATCTTCCAAAACGAGACCTGATTCTTTACGTCAACTGACAATGGCCGGGTAACAGGTGATGGCAACAAGAAAGTAGCGATTAGGTGACAGAACTTGTGATTCTTTAGCTCCTGAAGGTATAATCGACATCCAGAATTCTTTGCTGCTATTGAATACCTTCTTTTTTTCTGTGAATTTTAACAATGTGATCTATCATGAAATAAACAGTGATACTCAAATAACCTTTAATATAAACAAATTTATCTTTGCTTCGTGGAATTTATTATGTGAAACGCAAACAAGCACTGTCAAAGAAATTCCTTTTTTATATTCGCAGAAACACTTAGCTTTGCTAGACTAATGTTCTGCATTTTAGTGCACCTGTCAAAACATTTAATCCCTTTCTATGACTGCTCTATGCAACGGCAGCACAATTCGAGATAGCTGAAGGACATAAAACTCTAGATAACTCATTTGTAAGAAACCACCACCTGAAAAGTATTTTGTGCTAGTTGGAAGGAAAACCTTTAAGCTAATATTGCATTTATTCTGCATCAACTAACGATGAAGTATCTTTTCGAGTTAAGATACTCATTGTATCAGTAATAGAGTCATGGTGTCCTATCAGTACGGTAAATGTATTTCGAGAGAAAGACATCTTTTATCTCAAAACACCGCCATTTGTCAGAAAAGTATACGTCGTTTTTGCTCTGTACATTCCTACGTTCCCCAGTAAACAACTTAATTTGTTGGATGCAATAAATCTTTTTCGCTTTTGTAGCAGTATTATTCTGAAAAACTTTGTCCTCGACCATTTGATCATAAATTAAACAGAAAGATGTTTTACTATCAATGTAGACCGCTTCTCTTTGCTTATATTATAGCTATACAATACGGGCTACTAACTGTTGCGTCGCTTCAAGACAGTCGCTGCTAAAACAAGTGTTTTTAACCTCCGCGATATTCGCCGCATCCAGGCATGATGCCAGTCGTTGCTGACAATGACTTTTGGAGCAGATGTACCTACCGGAGGAAATTACTGTTATAGATATTAGGTTGCCTTTCTAAAAGCCTGGCTCATGTAAGTGATTTTGATCCTATCAATCTTGATCAAGGCAGTATTTATTCGTGATGTTGTGGTATCAATGCAATTACGTAGACTTTATTGTCCTGAAGTGGTGTTTGGTAAACCATCTGATACTACGCCAATTAATCGTTTTTATTTCCAGCCTTACGCGTAGTTCCTCTCCCCTGCATAGTCTCAACATTTCCGAAACTGACGGAGATTGCTTTTCTGGAACAAATCCAATGATTTGATAGCAGCAGAGCCTCATGCTATACTTAAAGGAACCTTAATTCAAGAAAGAAGCTAGGTACAGGAAACAGGGAACAAGATCATACAGGAAGGATTTATACAGAATTCATTGCTGAAAGTAAGGACAAGGGTAGTGCGTAGCATTTAGGTTAATCAGATAAGTGTCATACAAAATAGCAGCTGATATCATCTTGTCGATAAGACGACAACAGTACAGTCGTAGCGAAACTATATGCATCTGGAAAACCATGACATTGGCTGCAAGTACTGGTTATTTGCACAGCAATTTCTGTTGCCAAGAATAATTTTGTGCGTGCGTAAAGAACAAATTAATGGAGAGTATATGTGCACCCACCCATGCTCACTAGCAACATTACTTCAAACCCCCATTTATCTTAGTTGATGTACCAATCCTTTTTTGTAAGTGTATCTCCGAAGATGGAAGTATGTATGATGTAGGAGGATAGTGCAAAGGGATTCTGCAAGAAGCTACTGTTAATGGAATATCCCGTTGTCATGGGCGCGACTTAAAAAAAACCTTCAATATCAGCAAACTGTGACTTTTGTACTACCTTGGGATGTCCATACCAGATCAACGTGATGTGTAAGCCATGCGACCTGTGTAATAACCCCAACCCGACCTTCGGTGGTGTGATTGATCGTCGCAACTGCTTTGCAGTGCTTTAGTGCCTGTGTAACAATTAAAACTGCAGCATCCGGCAGACTTGCCGGTCCGATGCATGATACAATGTACAAAGCTAGACTTCCTTAACGGTTCACTAGGTTTGTAGCCTGACCCATAGGTGATCTGTAAAAAAATGAGTCGGTGCCAATATCTTTGACACGTTAAAAATCCGCAATCAAGTGTAAAAAAATTGCATAAAACAACATTAGTTTAAGACTGATAGCTTATGCTGCAGGAAGACTTTTCTGTTTCAGTAGCTTTTTGTTTTGTTTACGCCGTTGTTCATCTGACTATGTCAAATTGGCAACATTATTTTTTGTAGACAACAGCGGCTTTTCAAATTGGCAGTGAAGAGAGAATGACTCGCTAACTGTTGATTCCTACAATTCATAATTTTTATTGTGTGTTGCGATACATTCGGTTGTCATTCAGCGAACTGTTGTCTGATAGTTCTTTGCTATTTTGAGAAATATGATGTGCCGTTCTTGAACAATTGTTATTGCTATAACTCATGTTACAGCGACCAACTTAGCAAATATGGTAAACCTTACTATATCATATTTCCTGACAAGCAAAGGTCGTTGGAAAGTGCTTGGTTTTGTCTAGAGTAGCATCTTTTACTCCTTATCTGTAGTAATAAAGGGCATCTTCCCGTAATAAGGATGTACTGTATTGAATTATTGAAGACCTGTCTTTGTATTGTTTGTATAAAACTATAGATTATATTTCGCTTATTTAAACCACACTTTCTATTTGGTCCTACGGCGACTTGAAATAATGCGCTGCTACGAGCAGAAATGTTCCCTTACTAATAGCGGTCTGCCGCTGCTGTGCAGAGAAAGCCGATTTTGCTTGACAAAGGAAATAGCTACTTTCTGACATTTCTCGATAGATGCAACCAGCGGGATTTTTCAAGCGGTGACTTGTGATCTTGGTGTCATGTCCAAATCGTTGACATCCTCAGCATCACACGATTCTTGCTCCGCGACCTCAGGATGCTTTCCTTGATACTCTAAACATATTTTTTCCAGTGTATCGATAAAACCAGGTACACCTGTCTTTGCTGCCCAATTGATTACAGCGGAGGGGATATTGCCCTATGATATTTTTATGTGTCAAAAATAAACCTAGAATTTGCAACCGCCCAAACCATGGTAAACCGAAACAATTATTTCCGTTCTTTTATAATTACCTTTGGATCATCATAATAATCCATCAAAAGACGACAACCTTCTCCAGATTTATCTGCAGTGAGACACATGTTCTGGAAGTAAGAATCGATCCGGATTACGCCTTTGCGTTCGGGATAATTCATCGCCGCTGAGACAGATTCCGCCAGAATGACCTCATAACGTTTTCCCTGATGTCGCACGGCCTTCCGAAGTGTCCTATACACATAGTCGCGATTACTCAGCGGCCAGGGGTACCGCAGTTCATAATGATGACAAATGTCATTGGCATCATGAATGGCAATGGCTTCATAGGACAGCATGTATTTGTCCCAAGTCTTGCGATACTCAAAGTCGAGATAAACTTGTGCTAACACTTCCGGTTTAATGTTGTTCCAACCACCCAGCACTCGATATTCGTACAGAGCCGGATTGTGGGTTAAGGCGGGCCGGCGATACACTCTCCAGTTGCCATGCTGGACGTAGAAGTCCCATCCCTCCAACAGTACTGATTCATTGCCAAATTCCAAAACATAATTCCGAACGTTTTGCATTGCTCGCCTACGCAAAACCGTTCAGTGCTATTTTCTTATTTCCTTTTTTTTCCCCTTGTCGTCGTTTTTTTCTTATCCACTCTGGCAGTCCATTTCGGTCATGCAACGCAATTGTCCAATAAGAAATGAGGACCTCAGTAACCCACCTGACACCGGAAAAAATAATTGTCCAAGACGCGTTGACCAGGTGATGCTTTTTCGTTGGTGTGACAACATCAACAAAGTCCATTGTCCGAACTGTTATGCATTACTTTGACTAAATTGACGAACATCTAACAGATATACAAGCTATGCTTATATTTTTGATAATAAATGTTTACTTGACTGTGTTTATAGAAACACAAATTATTACATATAAAGAAAAAAAAAACAAAGAGGTGGAGGAAACAAAGTAGCAATTTTTTTTCTGAGTCAAAAAAAAAGATCACCTTCTTTTTCTTTTGACAGGTTAGATCCCGGGCAGCTGATTTACCGGCCGAACGTTTATGACAAACTTTATTTTTCATCCGATCAGGCAAAAACAATGGCCAAATCGTTCTCATGCGCAGACAGATGTCAAATATATAAAGCCCAATCCTCAATTCACTTTTTTCTACAGCACAAACAACTTTCCTCTTATTCTATCTACTAAACAATGTCTGCAAAGAACAATTTTACCGTTGAAGCCTTCGTCGCTGACTCGGATGTTCGTTTGACGTGGATTGCTTTCTTCACATTATGGGTCCTCTGGGGTCTGGTTTACTTTGTCCGTCATGCTATTGGTGATACCGACAAACCTGCACCTGCTCCTCAAGATCCAGAAGTCGCATCCAAACCAAAATGGAAGCCTGAAAGTGGATTCCATGTAAGTAATACTTATTTATTATACTGGTAATCTAATATTTGGTTAATTCCTAGGGACGTCTTGCTAATGCTCACCGCGTTCTATTTGAAAACACTCTATTGCTTTTGTCTGTGCTAGTTCTTAACACATTGGGAGCTGCCTCAACACGTGCAGTAATGATTCTTACCTGGATGTAAGCATCTCAGAGAACATTATGAAAAATCTGACTGACAATTGTCTATAGCTACTTTGGTTTCACTGTGGTGTTTGCATTCTCTGAAATTGGCGTTGAACATCGATTCATTCGTTTGATCTACAGTGCTGTGTTCTACGGTATTACGCTCGCCATCGGGGGCCTTGCATTCCAGCAAGGATGGTAAACCAATGTTTCTATCTTTGTACGCTACCTTATCATGTAACTATTCTTTTCGGATAATTTCTTCTACTTTACTATTGCTTATAAATACAAGAATTTCTAATTTTTAAATAATCATCGACATGCTCCGTAGTTGGAGCTAGTGTATTATTTCCTTTGTTGCGTAGAGAAGAATGATATAGTTTGTAGAGATGCCCAAAAGAAAAAACTGTAAAAATCACAAAGCTCACACGGAAACTCAAACATGGCCATCTAAGTATCCGTGTTAAGTCTGGAAACAATTGAGAAACCATTAAAAAAAAAGCTGAAAATAGGTGTGTACATCCTGTCTTCTAGCTCATTACTAGCTTTGTACTCATTACATGCAACAGGATTAAAGTTCCAAGTATCCCACTGATATATCAGTTGCACCAATACTTCTTCATCCGCTACAGAAACAAAAATGCAGAGAGAGAACACTTCTCCGGAAAGACAACAATAACAACGTATTTAGGGCATAAGTATGCTGCGAATGGCCCCGTATCCCACCCACCATCGTCTTTCGCAACATTATTCTATCCGTGGGATTTTTTGTAAACAGTGCTAAAACTAGGAAGGTAGCAAGATGTGGTCATCAAGCATAACTATACATACTGCTAAATAGTGGAAGGTCAGAATATAAAACTAATAGCGCATAAATAGGACCTGAGAGATACCCAACCATGCATATATCCTATTGGCTACACATGACAGAGCTGCTTGACCTAACAAATATATGCAACAATGTAGAGAGAGATGTTTACTGCAGCTCTGGATGCCTACTTGTCTCAGGTGGATGTGTTTCAACATATGAGCCTGGTGAAGTCTGGAAATTACAGGAAGTCTTCAGCGTAATAAATACAATACTGTTCCTATTTGTTTCAGGATCTCGAACACCTAGTCAATAGTTGCTCTGAGGACCGACCCGAACCTCCTACTCTGCAAACTGACTTCCTGCAATCGTTACTATCTCCAACGCACGATAAATACACATAGGCCAGAATGGGCTCCCTCTCTCCATGCGTAGACGCAAAATTTATTATAGAGTAGCGTAGAAAAAAATTAATAGAAGTTTTCAAAATCACATAAGGATACATAGAGTTGTTTGAGTCTCTGGATAGTACAATTAGGTTATTATGCCGGAATCTGAAACATTCAAACCTGTGCATGCCTTCTTGACCCGTTTATTCAAGTATATATTCTTCAATTGCAACCCACAACCATTAGCGGAGGTCTGCAAATCATCTAGTGATTCACAAGAGAGAATGGGATGAGCATTGCGTGCAGTATTTACTGGCGATCTTGTCGTCGTGTGCCAGTGAACATTAGCGTTCTACTGGGTACATGTTGCAAGAAAAGATATGCTCCTGCCAGACAATCAAATTGGCTGTAGTTTTTATTAGGGCAAAAAAGAATGTTAACTTTTTTTAGCTTTCTTTTCATTCGTATCCGCGCAAATAAATCAAATGTTCATGTTGTGGCCAGCACCGTAGTATTGATAATACTGATCCCAGCCGTGGTTGCCTCCACCGCCTCCCCCACCAGTATCTCCGTGACGTCCAGCCATTGAAGTCGGAGGTCTCATCGTTTGTATGTCATATGCATTTGCATTAGGTTGCATCCAAGTCTGCTGGCCATAAGGAGCACTGGCTGTATAGTTGTATGGTGTGTAGGCTTCGTACTGAGCATTTCCACTGCCACCTGCACGATCTTTTCCCCAGGAAAGTTTTGCGGGTCTTCCACCTAACTGAAATCCCTGAAGTGCAAAGATCGCTGTCGAAGCACTGGCGTGTGAATCCATTCTATTTACGGGTTACTTAGGGCTTCCCCGTCGTCTTTCTTACTTGACAAAAGCGAAACCACGGTCAGCCTGTAAGCGAATGTCAGATACATATCCGTATTGCTGAAAATAAGGCGCAAGGTCTTGCTCTGCAGGACACATTAGCCAAAGCAAAAGTTGCAGACTGCGTTGTACATACGCGTGATTCCATGTGGTAAATTTCCAATGTATACTGTTGTGTGATAAGGAGGGGTTTGCGCAAAAATCTGTTCGTATGACATGCTTGCAGATATCGCTAGAACGGATGCATGAACAATTGAATAGGCACATTTTCCTCCTAGTAAAAGCTTACCATACTGTCTCTCAACAGACATATTTGTGGTCTGGCCTGTAGTCTTTTGATTTGCCCAGTTACATCGGATAGCGCGAGAACCAAGCCATTCACCGTTCATTGTTGCAATGGCTTGCTCCGCATCTGCCTTGTCTCGAAAGGCGACAAACCCAAATCCTCTCGATTTACCAGTCGTCTGATCCCACATTACACGTGCTTCCCTAAGAACATAGCATTACTCTTCCCTCTTGTTCATACATGGAATACGTACGACATGCTTCGAAAAAGACTAAATGCCTTGCTTAGTACCTCATCATTGACTTCTGGACTCAAATCGCCGACAAAAATATGAAAATGACTGCTGGTATCTTCTTTTTGGGTAGAGCCTTGCGTTGCCCAGTTCACTCGGATTTCCTGTACCATTTTATCGTTTTAAGTCTGCCGCTAACATAACGATGTATTTACCTGGCCAAATACGGATCGTCCCGCCATGGATTGGAGAGCTAACTCGGCAGCTTGATGATCATGAAACTCGACAAAACCATAATTGAGACCTCCATGGGCAAACTATTGCAAATCACAAGTCAGTATCAACTATTTTCAAATTCTCCAACCCAATGCCATTCCCGTTTCCCAGCTGAACAGAACCAAAAAAAAAACTTCACAAGAGTAAGAAATTAACGCTTTTAACCTGTCAAGTAGCTTGTCATGGCCCAAGTTTGTGAAGCAATAACCTTTGACGACCGATGTGCGTTAAGTTTTTGATCTGACATGGCAGTAGAAGCCACTTATCAGCTAATTATGACCCGTTGCGTTTTCAAAAACAGAGAAAAAAAAGAAAAAGAAAAAGAAGAGCCCACCACTACGTTAAACGAACAGGCGGAGGAATCTGTTCATCGACGCACACTTTCCATCGTTTCAGGAGATCTCGTCATTGGGCTGCTGCTAAGTTGCAGTGTTCTTCATCGCAACTGAAGAAAGAGTACTCCTATCACAACCTTCCCCATCCCGCAAAATAAGGAAACACTTACGGTTCGATCGTGGATGATTTTAACGCTTTCTACTGGTGACATGGTCGAGAAAATCTGTGATAGCATTCCTTCAGTCACTCGTGGATCGAGATTGCCGACATAAAGTGCTTTGCATCGATCATTCTGAACTTGTGCTTGCATGTGGCAATAGAGTAATGAAGTCCCTGATCATATGTCTGGGGGCTACGGGGCGACTTTATTTCAAAGGTATTTCCTCCGGAAATTAAGTCACGCGGATGTCGTGCAAGGCACATCTTCTTTGCACGGAGGAAGTCAGTGCTAATCCATTTAATAATTAGGCTGTGTAGGTAGTGTTCCATTAGAATTTAGTGCTCCTTAAACGATGAGCTACCATTCAGTACCATAAAAAGCCTTGACACCTAACTTGGACAGTTGATATATCCTTTCAGCTTGATCTTGCTCTCATCAAGTTGGTTTTCGTTATCATATTATTGAGTAAGAAATTCGTAATCACATGCATATTATGGCATTTTTTGAGGTTATCAAGTGTACTACTTTGGATATGGAAGGAAGCCACTATCTTTACAACACACTTTGTATAGTGTTTCCGGAATTGTCGCACCTGAAAAAATGGATGCCCGATTTCCAAAAAAAACAGATGTTGGGCAAGAAGTAGTCGAGATACCCTAACATTCAATAAAAAGAAAAAAAAAGACAATGGAAAAGACAGCAACAGTAAATCAAATCAACTAAACTAAAGGTAAGCTAAACTAAGTGAATAATTAAATGGTATTTTGGGGGAATAGTTTCACCAAATGTCGTCAAAGTAGCTTGGTGAGCTTCCAGGTAATTCATCAGCCAAACCACAGGAATCATGATGTTGTGTCAGACGAACCATACTTGGTGTGATAATGCGGGATAAGAGGGATAGGCTGTTGGTTTGTTGGTACCTTGGTAAGCGTTTTCGTTCCTTGTGTTCGTGGTCAAGAATGGCAAGCTGATCCACGCAACGGACGATCTTTCCCTAATAATATAAGTATATAAATGAATTCGTTACTGTACGTCGTGGTCAATGTGCCAAAATTCTTATCTTCAAATTCCCAAAAAAGTGGCACAGAGGTAAAAGATGCTTTCCTTTTCTTGAAACTTTTGATGCAGCTTCACCTTGTCTTCTCGACAGAAAATATAGGCGCTGTTTGTATTGTACTTGACCGACCAAATGCGACATGTATCACCTATAAATATAAAGCGAACAAAATCATCTTTAACCTACAAATGCTATTCATATTGACGGTCGGAATTTTTACCAGAGACATGGACAAAGTGGACCTTGAGTAACTGGAAAGATTCAATGGACGCATACTCAAACTGATCAGCGATTGTCTTCAACATAGCCAATAGACCAAACATTGCCTTGTAAAAATCGAAGGAGTCTTTAGTATAATTACGACTGTCAAAGCTGCTTGATGTTTCGAGAATCAGGACTTGCTGGTGTTAAAAGGTATTGATCTGCGTATCGACGTTGTGATTGGTTGGAGCTTTTGACAGGCGCGACAGTGGTATTGACGACGACGGGTTGACTTCGGGGGTAAGGGTGGGAAGAGGTTGAGGGCGAATGACGTTGGGTCAGCTGTTTGTTGGCGAGTGATACCTAGGCGAGCATTCATGCGGCGGCATTGGATGGCGTGTGCTTTGGTGAGGTTCTCATGGCCGCAGGTGGTACAAGCCTTTTTCTTGCCACCGGGGAGCCGTGCCAGTCGCCAGCGGATACATCGGCTGCGGTCTCTTCGTGTCATAGGCCCTTGAGATGTACCGGTTTTTGCAACTGGGTTTGCGCTGCTCGGAATGCTTCTTTTCATCTCGACGCAAAGTCGCATGCAAAATATGGTGTTCTTGATGTAGTCGTAGACAAGGGAGTATCGGAGACTCTGTTTTACTGAGCTGTTTACTTAAATTGGTCTACATAACCTATATACTGTCGCTGCTGATATTATTGAAATGTCTGTCCAGATACGACACAAAATCCTGTAGTTGTCGTTGACTATGCGGCTCTCTGGGGATATCCTTCAAATTTGAAAGTCCTCGGCCCTTAATGCTCTGATTCAGCTTGTCTGCTGCAGCATCAACCACAATACACAGTACGGTACTGGTAAAGTGTGTCATTTTGGAACTACACAAGGTAAGGCTTTTGACCATTATTTCTTGACCAGTAACTACTCGTTTCTTTTTCCCTAGAAACCGCTGTATTTGTCATCCTCCCTACTCTGCCGAACTCAATCCAGTCGAACAATTCTGGTCCAACGTGGAATACTTGAAGGGGAGAGAGGCATTGTTGGGCTGTGGCGCGCTTCTTTCAAGAATATCCGAAACTTGCAATACACAGCGGGTCCCTTTAAAATCAACCCCTCGGTGGACCCAAAAAACTTGACTGTAGTGAGGGCTGATTATAGCGAAGAGGGTACGAAGTGTCACTATAAGGTTTAATGTCTATGCGTGCATCTGTATCCTAATTAACAAAGAAACTCCTTGATTGAGTTCGCCGTTGTTCCGTGCTATTATTTAATTAAGATTGCTTATACCAACTATTTACGAACGTCTCCTCCACGCTTATAGTAGTATAGATGAATTATTTTGTGCACTAGGCATTGGTCAATGTCCTAAAATACTCGAGAAATGACTGTAGTTGTTGGCGTCAGCGTCGCAAACGGATGGCTTACACTTCCCTATGGGTAGTGATTCTTGTGAAGAATCCTTCACGTCAACTGATATGGGTTCCAAAACAATGTTGTAGAATTCAAAAGTGCAGGGAAGTAGACAAATATTTGAAAGCATATGCTCCATCCTTCAATGTCCAAGTGCACAGCCTATGAAGATATGCCATTTCCCGGGGTGCAGAATTTTTCAGAATGTGGTTACACAAATGGGCAATAAGGATCAGATAAAGCTCTCAACGTCTGAATTTAGCTATTACTGCAAAACAGCGCCTTTAAGGTCCCAAGACGCTTGTATGTGCGCTCTATTTAAATATTTAATGATGTTGCCGTTTAATGTGCTCAGAAGAAACGACCGCGCCATAACGGTGGATAGCCAGTTGGGGCTTTAGATCACACTTCCACATAGGCTCCAGTTGGGACCTAGTCACTTCTACAGGCGATCCACAAATGTCTATATAACCTCTACATAGAGTACACCATGTTGCTAAATGAACCAGCGCTTCAATAGCAGGGGATATTTGCTGCAAGACAGGTTATCATAGATGCTTAGCAATAACTTGAAACAGAGAGAGGTCTTTGCAAAGCCAGTCTAGCATTCACAAGCATTTGATACTTTAAATAAAGAATATTATTTTCCCATAATGGATAATTCCAATTATAAGGTGAGGTGCACACGATCATCGCCACTTTCCGTCAACGTGAAACCGTTTTGAATGCCCAGTCACAACAACATCAAAAAAGCCGCAACTGTCCGAAGAGTGGAGTTGTTAGCGTGCCTGATGCTTCGAACATTATCTGCCAGTAGGCCCCTTCTGCGGCAGTGTCCTACAAAGCTCAATCGAGTTGCTCGGGGTCGTCTTGCAGACCGGGTCAAGATTCCGAACTTGCCACAGTACACTCCATGTAAGTTGTTCTCGCGTAGTCCCCAGCACCTTGTAACTGTCTGCTCCCACAGCAGCGGTACCAGTACGATGTCTATCCAACACACAGAGACTTTACGAAAACTTGACCGCGCAACCGACAACTACAGCTACGGAAAATTCGGACGTCATTCACAGACATGATGAATCAACAGCGCAGCCTGAATACCTGTCACAAGGTAGTAAGGGTGGATTTTCCGGAAACTCGGTCACGGAGGCAGAAGTGTACAAGGCTATTCGTGCAGTCCAAAAAGCGCAAGAGGCAAAGGAGGCTACAGCAGAAATGTACACAGGGTTGCTCAGCAAGATGTCTGAGACACGAGTGGATATCAACGCGTATGTGGAAGTTGTGCGTTGGTTTAGTCGGCGCCACCCGGCAGTTCCTGAAGCTGTCTTGAAAGATTTGGAGGTTTGGAAAGCGCTTCTCAAGGTTGGATTCCATCTGAGTGCAGAGAAACCGAAAGAGTTGGGAAATTTAGCCAGGGCTTTCGAGAAGTACGTGGATTTGGATGGATTAACAGATCAGACAGCATGGGAACTTCTCATTCGCGTAAGTTTTGTGCTCTATGTTTTAACAAATGTATTTCTTATGTTCAATAACTGACTAGACGTACGGCTTATCACGCAATCCGCAACGTGTAACTGAATGCTTGGAGAGTATATCCAACAATGCCCAACTTGCCGAAGCAATTGATTTTCATTCACTGAATCAAAGCGCAGTACTGGCATATGCAAACAATGAAGATCATGAACGAGTCAAAGGTTTACTGAAGACAATGACCGAAAATGGCAAAACCCTTGATCAGGATTTTTATAAACGGTTGATTCGAGTCTACGCGTTCAATGGCGATGTCGCGCAGACCGAATTTTTTAGCAAGCAATGTACCGAAGCGTACCCAGGTGCTGATGTGACCGCGCTGAACCTTATCGCACTCAGAAGAGCACTGCACCGGGAATACTTGTCATTGGTTAAGATATATGGCGAAGCAGGTTTGCCTTTAGAGAAGGGAGCTACCAGTCAGATTGAGACATTGGATGCTGCGTGGAACCGAGTAACCCAGAACATGGAGAAATTAGACCAAGAGCAATGCGTGCTAATGATTGAGTACCTTGCGAAAGCGAACAGTATCGATCCTACACGATTCCCTATGGAGAAAGCCCAGGATATTCTGGATAACGTTATGCCATCCCACGGTATTGCTCCCTGTGCGGCTGCTTATATGGCTCTCTTGAAAGGTTATGCAGCTACACGCCAGTATGGTCACGATGAAGGTACCAGCGTCCGACTGGATAAAGCGATGGAAACCTTCCTCAGAATGCGACATGCAGGATTCAGCATTGACGACGCTGATGTGTTCCATGCCCTGTTTCGAGCTTGTATTCCACATTTGCGGAACCACTTCCCATTTGACTACTTCCGACTCCGAAGTTCTCTGACACCAAAAGCCAGAAAACAAGGTGCCATTCGCAAATTGGACAGTCGATTTTATCAAATCGAGGAGCTGATGCTTGAAGCCAAGGTTCCTTATGACAGAAACTCTATGCGATTGGCGTTGACTTGCCTTGGAAGCTCTGGAAACTACCAAGGCATGTGGACTCGCTTGCGATTGATGAGACGCTCGGGTATCAAGTGTGGCACCAACATCTACAGACTTGTATTTGCGCTGGCGTCATTTGACAAGGATGCATCAATACACGCGCTTACAATGACTCGACCGGAAATGATTCGGGAAATGAAGTCGCGTCGACTGACATGGGACGCGCATGTGGCAATGCTAGACTGTGCTATTACTGCTCAGTCCGCCAAACTTGCGAACGAGATTATGATGCAGATGCGCAATGACTGCGAAGAGATTTATCAAAAAGACAAGGATTCCGCTGAACAAAGACATTGGCCGTATTTGGATTCTCCACAATTCTATTTCCCATTAATTAGGGCATGTTTCGAGATTGAAGGTCTCGAGGGCCAAGGATGTAAATTACTGGACGAGATGAATGCCAAGGCTGTGCCATGTCATAACCCTCTGTGGGATTGTATCATGACACATCTTGCCCGCAGTGGTGCCAATCATGCGAAAATTCAGGAACAGTTCAGCGCGTATACGATGACCCGATTTGAACGAACCGGCAAAATACCTATCCCAGTCCGAGAGTCACCAGCAGTACCTTTCCCATCAGGACCTTACACTGGTTTTGATGTACAAATGATTAATACTTATATCGGCGCGTTATTGGACTCTCAAGATGTGTCGTTGGTATTTGATGTGATGAAGACACTGGGGGAGCAAGATGTGAAGATGTCTATCTACCCTAAGGTGAAGGAAGGCATGCTGGCGTTGGCTGAGAAGGAAAAGTGCTTAGACGAGCTCAAATGGTTGCAGGAAGATATATTACCAAAGTTGGCGGATAAGAAAGTATAGACAGTCCGTAGAATAAAAAAAAAAAGTACAGTATCCACAAAGGCGGGAAAGGCTCAGCTGAGGGTTGACTGCGAATTCAATCAGCCCAACTGAAGCACAAAATCCCAAGTCCTCCCCACTCTCTCTCTCTCACTCGATAAAGTTTCCTTTTATACTCTTGTTCTTTTCTACTCACAAAATTTTGTGGTACTGCGCTCTGCGAGTAACAGCTTTCAGAACCATCCATAGGTCAACGCACAGCAAGAGGAAGAATAGCGTATTCCCATCATGGCAACTTCTCCTGCACCATCGCAGACATCGACAAGAACTTCCTTGCACAGAACATCGTCCTCCGCCGTAACATCCAGTTCGGTTTTTGTGGTCAATGCGCTGGATAAAATTGCTGCTGCAAAGGAAACGAGGAAGAACAAGGCCCTCAAGGAAGCCGTTCAGAATGCTCAGAGTAACGTTATAGTCGTACACATCGTGTAATAGCTTACTCGTCGCTATGTTAGACGTGCTGAAAAATGGCGAAGAACCACCAGAAGGAAAAACTCGGTAAGTCGAGGCTGAAATCGTTTGCGCTTCAACATACTCATGGTACGTTAAAGGTCGGCGGTGATTCTAACCGCCTTACAAATGGCCATCGATTCACGCAGCACCATTCTCATGACGATTGCTTTGGATTGTCTTGGAAAGTTTATTACGTATAATTACTTGGAGGATATGGAAGACGAGGTTGCACAAACACAGGTGATGGAGAAAGTCGTGGACAGTATCTGTGATTGCTTTATTGGTGAAGAGACAGACGAAAAAGTGCAGCTTCAGATCATCAAAGCACTGCTGGATGCGGTGTACTCGACAAGCAATCCATTGCACTTGTCTGCGCTTTTAAAGGCTGTACGAACTACCTACAATATCTTTTTGCTCTCTCGTAACAGTGCCAACCAAAACGTTGCTCAGGTCACGTTAACACAAATGGTTGACCACGTCTTCCGAAGAGTATCTCTCCATCCTCAAAACGCCTCACGCAGTACAACGTCCTTGAACGATGGCTCATCAAATGGATCAACATCCAAAACACAGGCAACATCTGTAGAAGAACCAGTGCAACAGGAAGGAGCGGAAAAAGAAGAAGCAAATGAATATCAACAACAGATCATTGTGGAAGCCAACATGGCACGGAGTGAAATGGATCAGAAACTACCCAGTGGAAAGGCACATGATAACTCCGAGGATTTTCTAAATGATACCGCAAGTATGTTTCAGGATGAAAGCATGATGGCTGGAGAAGAAGAGAAGCAGGTGGAGGATGCAACTGTGAAAGCGGAATCGTCTACCAATGGTCAACCACCAGAGCCAAAGAAAGACGAGTCTTCTGGGGAATCAGACGGGACAGGGTATGGATAATCGTTTCAGAGGAGGGTATAACTTAGTTGTCTAGTAGTTTATCAGAAGAGCGGCAGTCGTTTGATCACGGTGACATGAAGTCATCTGCATACGAGACAGAAGCAGATCTCTACATCAAGGATGCGATCCTGGTTTTCCGTGCCCTCTGCAAGCTGTCCAAAAAACAGATCTCTTCAGAATGGTAACCGAAGATCCATCTCAAATGATCATAATTAACCAATGTTTACTGTTCTAGGGGAAACGACATGCGTTCTTACTCTATGCGATCCAAACTGCTATCTCTGCATTTGATTTTAACCATTCTTAACTCTCATATGAACGTATTTTCGTCACCAGACGTCATGTTCTCTGTTCCTGTAAACGACAACAAGAGCGAGCACTTTGTAAATCCTTTCATTTTGGAAGTAAAGCAGTATCTTTGCCCAAGTCTGGCAAAAAATGCATTCTCCATGGTACCTCAGGTGTACAAAACCACATTGGAAATCATGTGGAAGGTTATACAAGGTCTTCGTGTATTTATGAAGGTAACTCGCAATTGAACAGCGCGTCCTTATTAACTCTCTACAGAAAGAAATCGAAGTGTTTCTCAAGGAAATCTTTCTGCGTATTCTCGAAATGCGCAATGCATCCTTACAACAAAAGCATGCTTTTTTGAAAGTTGTCTTGTGGGTATGTAGTGATCCACAAACATTAGTTGATATCTACTTGAACTATGATTGTGATCGACAAGCATTGGATAATATTTATGAAAGGTAAGATTGATTGCATGGTGGGTGTAAATCTCATTCTTGAGAAAGACTTGTCAACGTGCTATCCAAAATTACTACGTCGCATATGGCACCAAACAGCAACAGCAGGGATCATGAGGTCCATGGTCCTTCAAGTCCACACGCATCAAATCACCATGGTTTGCACGATAATTCTCTCATGATACCACCACCTTTGACAACTGCCAGGGTCCAGTCGGACGACAAGCATAGTAACTTGGGCGCCAATGTACCTGAGTCAGCAATCAAGTACAAATCTCTGGAGTGCTTAGTCGCAGTTTTACAGTCCTTGGTACAGTGGTACACCAATAATTCTGTTAGCGTTCCGGCAGTGAGTCGAAACGAGGTCGAGACGCCGCGAGCAAGCGAGGACCAACGACAATCAACCGATGTGTTGACCAGTCATAGCAACTCTTCTGTCCAGCGCCTTTCACCTGCATCCTCTTCTGTAAGTATCAACGGTACAGCAAATGGTGCGTCAACACCAAGGCTGGATGACCCTGAACAGTTTGAAAGCAAAAAGCATCGTAAACAGCTGCTTCAGGAGGGCGTGCGTCTATTTAACTGGAAACCGAAGAAGGGGTTGGAATTCCTTTCCAAACATCAGCTTTTGAATATTGAAGACCCTACTGAGATGGCAACATTTTTGCTCAAAACGGATGGATTAAGTAAGACAATGATAGGCGAATTTTTGGGAGAGGGGTGAGTTTTCTTGAGCTGGACGCACTTGTTGGTACAGACCTGCTTATTTTTTTGTTTAAAACGGTAGAGAGCCGCAAAATATTGCGATTATGCACGCGTTTGTCGATGAGCTTGATTTTGCGGATACAGTTTTTGTCGATGCGCTGCGTCAATTCTTGCAGACCTTCCGTTTGCCGGGTGAAAGTCAAAAAATTGATCGTTTTATGCTGAAGTTCGCGGAACGCTACGTAGACGGCAATCCTAAAGTATTTGCAAATGCAGGTAATGTCTGTTTACACTTCATTATGTAACCGCTAACTCCCCACTGTAGAAACTGCCTATGTACTTGCTTATGCTGTTATTATGCTGAACACCGATCTACATAATCCTCAGGTGAGGCGACACATGACGCTCGTTGACTTTACGAAGAACTGCAGAGGCATTGATGATGGCGGCGATATTCCTGCCGAACTTCTGGAAGCGATTTTTGATGAGATCCAGAGTAATGAGATTAAGATGAAGGAAGAAGTGGAAGCTGCTGAAAACGCAGCCCTTGTCGCACCGCAGGGAGGTGCAGGCGCTTTGGGTATGATGGGTCTACAAAATGCGCTTGTCAATGCTGGTATTACACGTGATGTGAGGCGAGAAGCATATCAGGCGGCAACAGAGGAGCTGGGATCCAAGACGGAAGCCATGTTCCGTAATATGTTAGCCAGCCGACGTCGTGCAGGCGAGAGCGAGACAATTACATTCTACGTCGCATCTCATGTTGAGCACGTGCGTCCTATGTTCGAAGTAGCTTGGATGTCGTTTTTGACGGGTATCTCAGGACCTTTGCAAGAGTCTGACGATTTAGATACCGTTCAACTATGTTTAAACGGGTTTAAACATGCGATCCGCATTATTTGTTTGTTCCACACAGTTCAATCCGAAGACATGGATCTGCAGCGCCACGCATTTGTGACCACCTTGACCAATTTTACGTTCTTGACTGACCTGAATGAAATGAAACCAAAAAATGTGGAAGCGATCAAGACACTTCTGGAGATTGCTGCTGCAGATGGCAATTATCTTAAGGGAAGCTGGAAAGAGATCCTGTCGACGGTTAGTCAACTGGAACGCTTCCAATTGATTACCAGTGGTATCGATCAAGGTGCATTGCCAGATATTTCGGCCATCCGTCATTCCAAGGCGATGAGTAAACCGTCCGTAGAACTTGGACGACGTGGTACGCTGAACCGTCCAACACGAACGGGAACCCAGTTGGCACTTGCAGAAGAGGTGGCCTCTGCTGGCAGTTCACAGTCTTTGGTGCTGGCTGCGGATAAGTTGTTCACGGCGACTGTAAATCTTAATGGAGTAAGTCAATTATCATGCTATGCGCAAAAGGCTTAGTTAGGTGATAGGATGCCATCGTTGATTTTGTCCGTGCTCTCTGTGAAACGTCCTGGGAGGAAATCATGTCTTCTGCTCATCTGGAACATCCCAGAATGTATAGTCTGACCAAATTAGTGGAAGTTTCTTACTACAACATGAATCGTATCCGTATGGAGTGGTCTAACATCTGGGCCGTGTTGGGCGAGCATTACAACAAGGTACAGAAAATGGAAGCTAGTTGTGTTTATAGCTCATTGCCTGGTTTTAGGTTGGATGTCAATCAAACTTCAAAGTTGCGTTTTTTGCACTGGATTCTCTACGACAGTTGGCAATGCAGTTTTTGGAAAAAGAAGAACTTCCTCATTTCAAGTTCCAAAAAGACTTTTTAATGCCGTTTCGCGATATTTTGGTCAATAATCCAGCGATTGCCATCAAGGACATGGTGCTTCGTTGTCTGTCTCAAATGATACTTGCAAGAGCACATCATATTCGCTCAGGTTGGAAAACGATGTTAGCTGTCTTTGCTGCTGGAGCACAGGAAACGACAGGTATGATCTATATGCTATAAGAAATAGAGACATCTGACGTTGCTATAGAATCTATCGTCCACATGACATTCGACATTGTACGTAGCATCAATAATGAGAGATTTGGTGATATTATTTCCAATGGTACTTTCCCGGACTATATTTCTTGTCTCGTTGAATTTTCAAAAAACAAGAACTTCCAGAAAATCAGGTTTGTGTCGATCTGATCTCCGCCGCTATTTATTCAACGATGCATCAGTCTTCCTTCGTTAGATATGATCAACGGCACCATACCAAGAATGCTGCAAATCGCTCAAAAGGGAAAGACAATCGAAATTAACGATGCCCATGCAGTATCGAACTCTGGCCAAACGTCGCAATCTGGCGATGATTTTTTGGTTAAGTTTTGGTTTGCTGTTCTTTTTGGCCTGAAAGAAGTCACCATGCAGAGCAATGACGTTGAAGTGCGGAAAAGGTTCGTTGTAGAAAGATACGTGTAGGTGACTCAATGCTTGCCTTAGAGCATTGCAATATTTATTCGACACGCTAAAGAAGCATGGCTCTTCTTATGCGCCGGAGTTTTGGACGACCATATCACAGCAGATTGTATTCCCATTATTTGACGATCTAAAAGCAAACTCTCGCCATCAACGTACGATGTCGCCAGAAGATTTGAGTGTCTGGCTTTCGACGACCATGATTGAAGCGCTTCGTAACGTTGTTGATCTTTACACCTTCTATTTTGATAACATGCGGGGAATGATGCGTCATGTCCTTGGCCTGTTTGGTGTTTGTATCACACAAGGTAAGAGGATGCATAATCAGGTGTGGAGCTAAAGCATGGATTGTAGACAATGATACGCTTGCGCGTATTGGTTGTGAATGCCTCGAACAGTATATCGAAACGAACGTTGAGAAGTTTGATAACGAGTGCTGGGATCTCGTCACTGAAACATTTATCAATCTGTTCGAAAATACTACAGCACATGATTTATTTGATGCCACAGACGATATCGTCGAAAAAGTGAAAGCAATGTCAGAAGGTACTACGTATTTTTTTTTATGACAGATCATATTGCTGACATTTTCTAAAGCTGAATCAAATTCGCTTGATATGATGAATACGGAGCCGAATAGTAAATTCCGTGTCGAAATCAGTGACGAGCGACAACGTAGCTTCCAGCAAGTCATTGTAAAATGTGTCTTACAGCTTATGCTGATTCAGACCGTCAATGATCTTCTGAGTAAAGATTCAGTGTATTGCGCTTTTCCAGCATTCCATTTGATGGAATTGATGAAATGCCTTGGACGATCTTTCCACTTTGCCAAGCGATTTAATATGGATAACGACCTTCGTATGGCGTTGTGGCGATTTGGTAAGACTACGGCTCATTCGTGTACGACAGAATAATAATTCTCTTGTAGGCTTTATGAAACAGCTGCCTAATCTGTTAAAGCAAGAAACCTCGAGTGGAGGATGTTATGTTTCTGTATTAATGAGGATGTATGCCAATCTTGAAAATATTAGCGACCGCGATGATAAACGCGAAGAAATCGAAAATACTTTGATACCGTAAGTTGAATGCGCCATGCCTACATCCATCTCATTTGCTTTCACAGACTTTGTAATGAAATATTCACAATTTACACCGAATTGGACCACGAAACAAAGCCCAAAAACATCGCAGCATGGACGCCTGTGGTTGTATCTATCTTACATGGTTTAGCACAGCTGCAAGATGAAGATGTAAGCGAAAAAAAAAAAAAAAGGATTACAGCGTACTAACACCATCTATGTAACTTAGTTTTTGAGATATGTACCGCGCTTCTATATCCCGGCTGTAGAATTACTGGGACAAGACAATTTACTCCCCGAGATCAGAATAGCACTGCGAACGCTTCTGCTTCGCATTGGCAAAACATATAATATTGGTTTAGAATAAAAGAACAACCACTTAACTAGTAATATGTATCTGTAAGTGAACAAACAAAGAACGCTAGCGATGGAAAGACGCAGACTTTAATTTATATGGAGTGGGCGTCCTTTTGCGCCTTCCATGGATCGTATCTCGCAACATAAACATGCTGTTTATTGAATAAATTTTTATGCTTCTTTAAACAAGATTTGCGTCCATGAAGCACCAAGTTTGTGCTAAGGAAGAAATTACTATGCGCCATTAGTTCAACTGTAAAAACTTACTTGAACTTGGTCCCTCAGCGGGCACAAAATTTATTCAGAGTAGCATAAAAATTCACTCGTGATTAATACCTCTTGTACTTAAATGTTGTATTACTTACCCCGAAGGGCATTCCCACGCGTTCGTGAGGGCCTCGCCTGCACCAGTTACGGTGGGGCGGGCAGGAGGTTCTAAGGGCGTCTAGCCATTTTTTGGTAAACGACCGTATTGGCCTAAACAATATATCGACAGACATGAGATATCTTATGTTTTACAGTCAATCTTAGTACGTACTGAGATGTTTCTATGAAACAGAGCCGAAGAAAAAGAAAAGAAACGGTTTTCCATTTTAAATGAAAAAATGAATCCATGTTCCAGGCCCACTCTGATACGACGCAAAAAAGTGCTACTTTCAACGCAAAGTCCATTTAGAGCCAAAGCAGAAATGATATACATCGTCCCGCAAAATGTTTTCACTGACCACACAAAGACTTTAATGGTTACCTGTAAATAAATAGGAAAAACGTAGACATATTTGCGAAGTTGAGAATATGAGGTAAAATCCACGGGCAGCAGCTCAATTAGTGTTGATTGTTGCCTTGACTGTAAGTGTAGGCGATCGTCGAACCAAGATAAAGCAGTAAGTTTTATTAAGGTGAAGAAAAAAAAAGACGAATCCACCTATTCGTTGCAATACTGATCCGGTGAATAAAACATCGACTTCCCAGTAAATCCTAAATACATTTCGTTGAAGTTTTGTTTCCCTTCAGGCCTTCCAGAATACCTCGAGCTTCCGTAGGCAATAATAATTAATGGTTTTTCTTCTTCAATCCTATAGCTGAAGAAGCTAGAAGTTACCTTGTAGCTTTTTGTTTTCGCTCATGCTATGAGGAAGTGATTTTCTTTTTGCATAAAATCAAAGGCTACGTGGATGACATGGTTTATGACTCGCACTCGATTTTTCATAGCATAAACTTGGCTTTTTATGGCCATAAACTTTATTTACTGTTTCCCGATCTTTGCTGCGATGATCATGTCCTTTCCCAGTTGTAGATAGTGGATATCATGAAGTTTTGGCATAGCATCTCCGCTGGTAGCCATGACACCATCACCGACCAGAACAGGGGCGACAGTGATAATCAAGTGATCTATGTGAGATGCAAGACATGACCTTATCACTTTTGCACCACCTTCTATCATCAGCCGATGTATCCCATTTTCCTTTAAAACTCTGTAAACATCTTCTAGTACGATGCGACCTATATTAATATTAATAAAAATGGGTGGTCGTACAGAGTATCAGAAGATTTACCACTATGCGCTTCTGCTGTCAAAATACGTGCACCTGCTGCTATCAGAGCGTTCTTTTCCAAAAGCAAATTAGCAAAAACAACTACCCTTCTTTTACAAACGTACATAGGTTTCCTCGTGATGCCTGCAGGTTCCAGCGGTGGTGATCAACCAGGGCTGCTTACCGGTACCTTGCTGATAGTTTTTCAACAGTTTACAGGATAGTGGCAGTTCAAGTCTTGGGTCCAATACAATAGGCTGAGGCTGTTCACACGATTGAAGCACCGAGGGATCCAGTCGGCGAGCTATATGGGTGTTAAAGGTTTGTGAAGATGATCAGACGATTATGCAAGGGAAAGGCTACTCCTGCTCTGTTACCGTTCAATTGCGGGTTATCTGCAAGGGCTGTTCCTATCCCAACAAGAATCCCTTCATGAAGGGTGCGTAACCTGTATTGCTTTTTTGTTTAGCGCGCAGAGGTAGACACGCTACGTGCCTGTGCGTCATAACCATGCTTTCATCGCCACTAAGGAACAGTTGCCCATGATCCTTTGATCCGATCTTGCCATCCAAACTTTGGGCGAATGTCAATGTAATCAGTGGCCGATTGGCATCTGTCTTCAGATCCTTATAAATGCCCTCAAGAAAAGAATTCGCAATGCCATAGGAATCCATTGTGGAAAGATGTAGACATTCGGTCTCCGAAGACCACTTTTGGGACGTCTTCTACAAGCAATCCTAGACTGCAATTATCGTTACGTGAATATTGTCAAGTACTTAACTATAGCATTCATACCGTTAATCAACTGAGAACTTAACAGTTAGATAGATGGTCCTTTTGACTATGTCTAGCATTGAAATATATCTGTCGAATCCACTGCGATTGAAGGCTACAGGAAGAAGGAAATATGGATAGATGGTTTTATGCAAATGAGGGATTCATTTTCAAATCGAGAAATATTGAATTTGGACGACAATGGGCACCAAATGCTAGCTGTAAATATTTTGTTTGATTGACCTTTTCACAGCAGTTGTGTCTGTACGAGTATAGCGCGCTAGTCGAAATACAACTTTCCCATTGCAACTTTTCGTATTTGTCAATACTTTAGCATTTGATGATTTAAAGCATATATCACGAATAAAATACAGATTAAGGAATTAACTCAGGTGCAAATCCCGTTTGTATGACGCTTTCATGTTGACAAGTCTTAGCATCTTTTTTCATCCATCTCTTTCTTAAGGACATTTTGTATACGCCAGTCTAAACAAATTTTGCGTCCATGATGTGCCAAATTTGTGCTAAGGAACAAATTACTATGCGCTATTAGTTAAACATTAAAAACTTACTTGAACCTGATCCCTCTGCGGACACAAAATTCATTCAGAGCAGCATAAAAATTCCTTCATGGTTAATACATCTTATACTTGGATGTCGTCTTACTTAGCCCCCGAAGGGTAATACCGCGAGTTCGCGGTGGCCGCGCCCCGCATCATAAGGGGTGGGGGTGGGGTGGGAGAAGATGTTGATAGCATATAGCCATTTGAAGTTTAACGACCGGTGGTCTAAACAATATATCAACAGACATGAGTAGTCCTATGTTTATAGTCAATCCCAGTACGTAACCGGGATGTTTGCGATAAACAGAGTCAAAGAAAAAAGAAAAGGAACGGTCTTCCTTTTTAAATGGCTTATTTTTTTTTTTACCCAGAAAGATTTCCTTATCTAGAAACACAATGAACCCAACGCATTATGCAAACTATGTTATCCAGGCCCACTTGAATTCGTCGCAGAAAAAGTACTACTTCCAACGCAAAGTTCATTTAGAGCCAACGCGAAAATAATATGCATCCCCCCGCAAAACGTTTTAAATAGTCGCGCAAAGACATCAGCGATTGCCCGCAAAAAACATAGTAGTGCCTTTTTATGACTATGTTTAGCAAATCTGTATACGCATTTGTATAAGTTAGTGCGTACCGCTTTGTATCCAAAATATCTATGCAACTCAAAAATTCATTGTTCCGCGGTCAGCCTACATTTTGCATTAGTAAACAACTCTTTCATTAAGTTATAGTGACGATCTTAAGTTTATTGTCTGGTTTTACCGTTGTCATTGGCAGAGTCAATGTGGCACAAGGAGACGATACAATTGAGGAAGCTATAGAAATCAATGAATGTTGACCCCTATTACATGTGGCCGCAGAGCAAATTCGGATTACGATATACTGACCATTGAGAGAACTTCACGTTGCTAGAAATTTTAAAACGATACAGACAATTTCATTTCGAATGGATGCTAAAAGCGCTTGCTTAGGATGAACATTCTACCAATCCAACCTAAACATAGCTCTTCTGCTAATTGGAAGTAATTGTCATGCAATGAACATCCTCGTGGGAAACCCAGTAAAATAATCCCTCTTCTTTTTTTTTTTTAATAAATAAAAAAAGAAAAGAAAAGCGTACCGAAAGCTAGGGAACACTGTAATGTAGATATTAACCGATTTTATTGTTCGACTCACTAGTAACATAAAATAACTTTGCAAGCTAGATTAAGAGACAATAGAAAGTGCATATGGTAATCATATTTGTCAAAGCTGTATATACATTACCCTATTTTTTTTCTATGAAAAATCAGCCTATCGATATAACGGCGATGGGAATGCACAAAGACCTTACATGTGCTCAAGAAATCTGTAACAGATGATCTCCTTCCTCGGTATTTAACGTTTATTATTTGCAAGGAAAGCAGACATGACCTCATCGTGCATATAATCAAAAGGTTTAATAATGCAAACATCCACACAGGTATGCTTAAAATAAGTGAAGACATACATATTTGTTTTACAATGGTATTCTCCAAGTGGAACATATGTGCCATTACATAGATACGTCTGTAAACAAAAGCAGCTGACTAACAAAGTTTATATGAGTAGGAACATAAAAAAAAAAAAAACAATAGTGCTTGGTCAAAACCATAAAGAAATGGTTACACCGTTTTTTTGGGGCAAGAATATTCCAAACGTGAGACTTTCTTGTGATTCGGCTCGTTACCGTAGTGTCGACTTCATGCAATATACAGATTACCAACATCACGAATATGCATACCGTTTATTCAACAGTGCATCTACGCTACTACTAATCTATGCTGTGATGACCAAGGTTCAAGTTCGCTGTAAGAAAATATTAAAATTGCGCCATTAACAGATGTACATCGTATTACTTTCATGGACTTGGTCTTCGGGCAACACAAAATTTATTCATCAGTGTACATCCGTAATGGTGAATATCTCCGATATACGTTGATACATGCTCACTTACCCTGAAGGGTGCTCCTGCCCCGCACTTGGAACGTTGGTGCGGCCAAGCGTGTTTTTCACATTTAGGTTGTGATACAGTCGTCGTCCCAGTAAAATGCACTGCACGAGTTTTTGGGGCGATGCAGTCTCTAGCAAGCCTTATTCTATCATACAACAACAGATAAGCGAGCCATATTAATGAAAGACGCGAATAATCTTGTACGTAATTAACAAAAGACGTTACGGAGATATAGGAACGTATTTCTTCTTTCCTTAATCACTGATATTTTTCTTTCGAAACGCGTGCTAAAAGGATAGCTTAATGCGAAAAGAGGATTTTGTTTGGACACAGAAGTATAGGTTGTCCTACCTGCCAACACAAGGCACATATGAAGTGGCGCAAATATCAATGCAAAAAAAAAAAACGAATACTATATTTATATGAGCTATCGCTGCGGAAATAGTTTCAACAAAATCAGGGGAATAAGAATTTAAAGGCTTTAAGACAGACATTCTTTGTTTTGTAACGTGTTAAATGCAAAAAATGTTAAATTTGGGGTGTAGAATCCAAGCTCCACTGTAGAGGCGCATCTCTTGGTGGAATTTAACTTTTGTGTTATGTACGACGGTATAGAAGTACTGCTAAGGAGACTCAAAGGAAATGAATTCAAACTTTGTAAAGTATGTTCAACTATTACTACGACATAGCACGTTGATAAGAGAAGAAGGGAAAAAAAAAAAAAAAAAAAAAAAAAAAAAAGGAGAAGAGGGGGTACCGTCATTATCCATTTTTTTTTTTTTTTGGCTTTCTCCGTATCATGTGCTTCCCCGAAAAAAAGGCCCGAAAGGCAGCACTGTCGGAACACCGAAAAAGACCAGAAGACATCTTAAGCTTTGAACTCACAGGTTTTTTTTCTCTTTTTCTTTCTTTTTTTTTCCTTTTTCGCCCTTCCTTTTTCTTCTTCATCCCGCATTCATAGAAGCCTTCCATCTTGTTTGTTTATTGAAACCCATGGTAATGTACCAAAGGCAGACAAACACTAATGTAACTTCTAGAGTACAACGCTGACCCCAGGTAATGCTCAACCGAGTCCTTCGATATCAACCCCAATGTTTAAGGCGAACATATCCCATGGAAACGATCGTCGAAGGAGACATACTATAACACGGCCGGACTCAGCATTGGCCTTATTATCCGATGACATGGGCTCCTCGGACGACGACGAGCACCAACAACAGACTTTCGAGCGAATATCAGATATTTTGTCTAACCTAATTCAGGAAGCCAACGATGCAGTGAATAACATTGAACATGAACGAGAACAGTTATTAAAAAAAACTGGAAAATCAAAATCCATACAGACTCTACCTCCTACATCTAGACCATCAAAGTTACCGCGGCCAAAGGCCCGTGCCTCCTATACACCCACCACAACCCGTCGTCACGCTTCTAGTATATCCTCATCTTCTTCCAATTCCTCTTTTGCCCCAACTACCTTATTCTCTCCGGAATTACCACCTTCTCCCTCATCAACAGAAACATCCCTGTCCAGATCACCATCTCCCACCACGGCCAAACGACCTTTGTCACGCCAAGCATGTCCTGCGAGACGATCAATGACACCACGAATTAATACAAGTAAACGCGCTTCTACTTCATCTTCGATCCGTTTGCAGGAGCCAGTGCTCGAATCTTTCAAACGCTTGGATTCATCCTTGGCATTAGTGGATTCACTCTCTCGCGACTTGGCAACAAGCACCCCTTCATCCTCTTCCACATCTACACCCTTTCCCATTCATTCCCGCTTGACAATGCTTTTTTTAGTACCTCTTCTCCACATTCCTCATACCCTCATCACTATGGTATTTGAATCCATGTCAGCTACAAACGTTTTGCAAATACATCCTTCCGGTGCACCACCAACAGCATCTTCCTCAAATATTACGAGCATGTTGGCGTGGGCTTTCTTTTTTACGCTCACAGGCTTTTTTGTTGACCGGGTGGTAACGACAACCAGTGCAGGCGCACGATGGGTGTCGAACAAAGCGATGGTCAGACAACTTTCTTTACCAGGCTCTTATCTCGCTGGACGAGAAACCAAATCACCCGATGTCATTACCACAGATGCAAACAGTACCCCTATCTCCACTACAGATACCGCTACGACTGACACTACTACCACTACCCATCTGACACCAAATACTGGAAATTTTCGCACAGCTACTCATCGGCGTA
The DNA here is from genome assembly GCA_000697495.1 of Saksenaea oblongispora B3353. NCBI lineage: Eukaryota > Fungi > Mucoromycota > Mucoromycetes > Mucorales > Saksenaeaceae > Saksenaea > Saksenaea oblongispora. Next base: position 19,783 of record JNEV01001560.1, on the reverse strand, counting down.
GACGTAGTGGGGCTATCCATCGATCGTCGATATACAGAAAACGACATCAAACACATGATAACCTTCGAAGAAGCGATGATACCCGTCAGTACACAGAGGGATTTACCACCAGACGAAGAACGCAAATTGCTCCCACGATTACTGCCACTGAGGTCATGGGATTTTTGCGATCGACATCCAAACAACCAACAGTCATCAGACGAAACTCCATATAGAGATCAGAGAAAGGAGTTGTGCTTTTTTCTTTTTACTTTTCCATTGACATATCACCTTACTGGTTTTTTTTTCTCCACCCTGTTCTTCTTGCTTATATACATCCTACATCAATAGGAAACCTGCTACATTTTCTTGTCAGATTGTAGCAATCCAAATTGAGGCTTTTCTCTGTCTTTTTGCATTTATACTGCTCCCTGAAAGGGGTGGACCTAGTGTATCTGAGATGAAATAAGCCAATAGCGTTTTCATACAGTCTGCAAGCTAGCTTGCAGAATTTTCGTACTCGTGTAATTGAACTCCAGTTCAGCCAATGAAGGATGAATGAGCGGCTATGCAAATGTAGCCTATCAACAAGGAAAAGAAGGCGATGGACAAAATTTTATATTTCTTCATTGACCGACAAGAAAAAGCTGCTATTATTACTTTTTGGCTTTTAATTCGGAATGCAGTTACCGAAACAGAGACTCGTCATCGAAGTATCATTAACGCTATCAAGACCTCAGAACTCCCTTTAACTTTAATGATCTTCTGATCCATTTACTGTCCATCTTAATTATATATAAACTCACAACATGAGATCCGGAATATATATACCATGACGATCATCAAGAACCACCTCAATGTTGTTTGACTCCCATCCATGTCGATAAATAGCGATCGCACTTAACAAAGATTTCCCGCTTTATTCACGTTTAAATCTTCTATCCATAAGTAAATATTTTTTTGGTGTAGATCTTTCTAATTCGTTGTTGTTATCATGGCTGTATGACCGTTTTAGTAATATCAGATCCATTTTTTTTTCCCAAAAAAAAAAAACCTGAAGTATCCATTCCACAATTTCTATGCAGCTTGTGACAACTTGAAAGGTTTAAAAGTTAACTAAAACTCTATTAACGTCAATGCATTGCAAAGCGCTGCAGGTCATCCTGCTAAGATACGAATCCATAAGCAATTTGCCGCAGAAAGATCATAAAAAGTATTTCAAAGTCACTCATATAATGGTACAACGGTTGCAGACCCAGCATCCTAGCCTGTTGTTTAAGGGAGGTGTATCACACTTATGGTAACAAAAATCTGACGTCATGTAAGGTAAGTTGGCCATCAGGGCCACTCCACCGATTCCAGTGACATGAAGCGGGGTTCAAATCGCGAAGTCCAAACAACGCGGCAAACGCGTCATGTGAGGTTTTCTCTTTTCTCCTGAAATATGCCTTCCGATCTCATCGCGCTAGCAAAGCGTGGACCTTTGGAACGCGTATGGCTTGCTTCACATTGCGAGCGAAAAGTTTCAAAATCGCAGTTTCTGCAGACCGATCTCGAAAAAACTATTGGTAGGCTGCTCATCTCCTAGACAACTAAAAAGGAGTCATAGTTGACCAATCAACCATGTAAAACACAGATGCCATCACAACCGACCAAGATGAGCCGTTGACACTTCGAATTTCTGGTCAACTTTTGCTGGGTGTTACCCGTATCTACTCACGCAAAACTCGGTACCTTTTGGAGGATTGTAATGAAGCCTACGTTAAAATTAAATCGGTAGGCACATGTCAGAATGACTAAAGATTGACATGGTTACTAGGCTTTTAAGAAGGGCAATGTCAATATGCCGGATATTCAACAAACCGTGGCTAGTCTGAATGCCATTACGCTACCAGAAGATCTTACTGAATTCGACCTTATGTTACCCGACGCCCCATTCAACGCTGCGTAAGTTTGCTTATTAGAGGTTAGTAAATGTCTCACTCTTGCTTGTTAGACCTTGGACTGGAAGAGACCCCGTGCTTGACTCGCTTTCAATGTCGCAAGATATCACAATGAACGATATGTCCTTCAACGATTACAGCTGGGCGTTTAGCGACATCGACCAAGGTCGCAACTTGCTTGAAGGCGAACAAGGCGGTGGCATTGGAGCAGACGCTCTTGGTTTGGAATTCAGTGACAGAGAACGCGGTGTGCGCGACATTGACCATTCATTCACTGCGGAAGAACTCAGCGAACCATTGAAAGATATGAATATTGATGACAAACAACAAGAAAACCGAACGGATAACCCATTCCAGTTTGACGACGATTTCTTGGATTACGACTTCGACTTTGGTGAAACTGATCAACGTCCTGCCCAACCTGAAAATGACATGGAGCATCAAACTGCTTCCGATGCTGACGGCTCCATTAGTGCTCTCATGGAATCAGGTATGGAAGAAACAAAACACCCGTGGCGAAGCACCTTACTCTGATTTTTATAACAGGCATTACGCGCGATTGGGACGCAGAGTCTACTGCCACCACCTCCCCTGTTCGTCGCCGTCGACGACTTGTTGTGGATAAAGTGACCGAAATTCCCCATGAAGAAATCCGCCAACGTATGAATGACACTTCTGCCATCATGGACAAGGTTAATTCGAAAAGAAAAAGAAAAAAGAAAGACAACTGAATGCAGGCCTTTCTAGACCGTGAACATCCGCAAACAGAAACGCAAGCTGGTCCAACCTGATCTATCAGTACCTTCCTGTGGTGTCAGTTTCGACATGGAAACATTCATGTCCGAATTGACGAAAAAACGCAAAGGATTAAAGACTTTGGATACAGCACAAAAAGAAACACGAGTAGATGATCTGGCATTTGATGAGTCGCTACCTGTAGACCAGCCTGTGCGAGTGGATCCAGTGAACGATCAAGCTTTCGACTACGATCTGGACTACGACTTTGGTAGCTTCGATGTTCGTGTTTTATTTTATTTTTTTTTCTTCTTTTGGCCGTACTAATAGGTTTTTTTTTTTAGGTCGGTCCGGAGGAACAGCCACCTGCAGCCACGGAGCTAGGCATGGGTGACCGTCTTGCTACACAGGCTAGTCAAACATCATTGTTCAACAGGGATACCCGCCAAACGTTGGAGATGCTGCAAGGAAAATTTGCCACTGCTCCTTCTGTCGAGTTCAATGAACTGGCACCAACAACTACTGGTAAAGCAGATGCAGCACGTCTCTTTTACGATATACTGGTGCTTTCCACGAAAAACATGATCAAGGTCAAACAGGCCCAACCTTTCGGCGAAATTCAAATCCGCCAGTAAAGTGTTACTCAGAAGCAATTCCATTTTCCCGTTCTCCTACTTTCTCCTTTGTCTAGCTTCTTTTATTGTTGATCTTATTTAATATTTAGCAACAAAGTGGCCGTTGATATCGACTTTGAGCTTTTCCATGATTTCTTCTGCAGATAAAGTGCCTTGATTTGTGTATTTTGCTGCTTCACCCACATTGGCACCAGATAACAAAAGCATATAGTCCTTGATACCCTTCTTCGATGCATAAGCGGTGATATCTGTTGTCTTTGCAGAGTGGATATCATAGTGAGGGATGGTTGCAGGATCCAGACGCTCCATCTTGTCCACAAACGTGTTTGGAAAAGCACGAGCACGTCTGCCAGTAAGCACGCGCGTGATGCGTGTTGGCTGTTCATTTTCGCTGTGCAACATGACGTTACGGTGGGCAGGCGGCGTCGAAGATTCTTTGGCCAGCATGAAAAGTGTACCCAGAACCACGCCATCTGCATGCCATTCGCTCAGTGCTTCAGCAGCACGCTGGCCGTTACTGATACCTCCCGCAGCCAGCACGGGCATGTCTGTAACAGCCGCCTTGATTGCCTTTACCAGATCTTTGGTGGACATTTCTTGTCCGCCGCTGGGATCGACAAATGTCCCACGATGGCCACCTGCCTCAATGCCCTGAGCCACCACTGCGTCGGTTTGATGGCGCTTCAGGATAATGGCTTCCTCGGCCGATGTAGCCGTTCCAATTAAATAAACACCTGCTTTTTTGAGTTGATTCACCACATCGGCTGGTAGAAGCCCAAAGGTGAACGAGACCACGCGAACATTCTCTTCCAGAATCACCGCGACTTGGGACCTCAACGGTGGTGAGCGCGGAACATAGTTTGTCGGCGTGATAATGCCAAGTTCCTGTCGTATTGTCTGGAGGGTAGTATCGCTTGGATACGCGCGCTGAAGCTCTTGTGGATCGATCTCGGGGTTGGAACGGGCAAACAGGTTCACGGCAAACGTACCCGCTGTCTTCTCCTTAATGGCACGAATGGCATTGCGCATGGCGTCGGGAGGCATCATGGCTGCCGCCAGTGAGCCCAACCCTCCGCTGTTGCAGACACTGGCTACGAGTTCAGGATTCGTATGTCCTCCACAAGGCGCTTGAATAATTGGATAATGTATTTGAAGTGCACGCGTCAGAGACATAGCGAGGATTACAAAAGAAAAGCGTGGGAGGACTGTTGAGTCATCTTTTCTGCCTACGCCCTTTATATACGTTTGCCTGTTGCGCTGTTTCAAATTGAATATCATAGACTGTAAAGGTTTTGCGGAATATGCATTATGTGGAAAATAGTTTCTCCACAGGACAGGTAGTACAACCACCAAGCCAACACGAAAACGAATTCTCTTCTTCAAGAAAAAAACATATTTGCCCTAGAAGATTCATTCTGTTAATATTCAGCTTTTATCAATGCATGGTGTAAGAAACGGTCATCACTCTCTCCTGCTAAAAACCAAATGCGGATATAAGTTATTCCGGGGAACGTCTGTGCCATCAATGACATGCATAGCAAATTTTGCAAAAAAAAAAAAAAAACAAAAAAAAATCTTAAAACGATACCATGCGAGCAATCTGCAGATAGCATGCTATACTTCTTATAATTGCCACTGGTAAATAGGAATGGGATTCAGTTGCTGAGCCACGTCGTTTGATATTCCGACGCAACGATTGTTATGCAAAGTGTTTTTTTATGTACAAAAAAGTATGAAAGAACTATAAAGCATCATCTAAAATCATTCTTGGAGAAATGTTCATTGCCATTAATTCTTGGAACAGCAACTTAGCGGCGTATGGTATCTGCATTGTCTTCATATGTTTACTGCTCTTGCAGTACTGACACCATCCAGCATAACCAATCAAACCACAACCGTCACAGACATGGACTTCGAACGCATCGGATGAAATCATCAAACGCTCAAGCAAAAGCATACTGGCACCGTAACCGATCAAACAATCACGTTCCATTTCTCCCAGACGAAGACCACCATCACGTGATCGACCTTCCGTAGGCTGTCTTGTCAACGTAGCACGAGGACCACTACAATCGCACTTCAGTCATGTTCGGATACTTCTCATCATTTTCTTACCGAGCACGGGCGTGCATCTTATCAATTACCATGTGCTTAAGCTTCTGGTAATAAATTGGACCAAAGAAGATATAAGCCGAAAGTGGCTCACCAGTAATACCTGGTCAAAGCGGTTAGTGTGTTACACAAGACGCTTTGCATAGTGTGTGTGTACCTGAAGTCACATAATCCTTGCCAGAGTAGTTGAATCCATGTTCAATCAAAATTTTGCTCATGTCCTCCACTTTACTTCCACCAAAGGCTGTACCATACTGCAGTTTACCCGCCAAGACACCTGCCTTGCCTGCAAGCAATTCAATCATTTTTCCGACCGTCATACGGGACGGGAAACCGTGCGGGTTCATAATGATATCGGGGCAAACACCAAGGTCAGAGAATGGCATATCTTCTTGCTGAACGATGATACCGCACACACCTTTTTGACCGTGACGCGATGAGAATTTGTCACCAAGTTCAGGTCGTCGCGTTTGGCGGATATTGACCTTGATCAATGTCTGGTCACTCTCCGTCGTTGTGAATAGCACTTTATCAATATAGCCCGTATGAGGCGACTTGTATCGCATGGGTGCAGGTTTGTACGCCACAGTTTGCGCAGCACCAGCAACGCCTGAATCAACACCACTTCCGGTTGGAACTTGCTTGTTGATAAAGATGGATCCAGACTCTAATGGTTCGCCAACACCAGCAATACCATCTGCCTCGATACCATCAAAGGTAGGGTTCCACATGTCCGAATCAGGCTTGGGAGGATCAGCCAAACGGTCGTGTCTAAATAGATGTTAACCTCTTGATCCTGTTTAGCGATAGCACCTACGTTCCATTAGGATATCTCTTCACAAGTGTACTGTACTTTCGCATTACTTGACAACGACCGAATCCACGATCAAGACCCGACTAATTCATGTCAGCTGCAATGATCGAGTCTACATTGCTTTTTCTCTTACCTTGTTCAAAACGAGGGCATCTTCAATATCGTAGCCAGAGTAACTCATTACAGCAACAGTTGCATTTTGACCAGCAGGTAACTAGAACTTCATAAGCTCCACTAGAACAAACGTTCCACGTTTTGCTTTACCTTGTCGTAATTGATCAATTCGATTGTTTTCGATTTAACCATTGGTTGCTGGGGATACACCATCAGATAGATGAGTGTTTCAATACGGTTCAACTGATTATAGCCAATAGCGCCAATAGCTTGTTTACCCATAGCACATTGGTATCTATACAGGATGTTACTGCATGGAACAGGATCGTCAAACCTAGGCTTTAGCTTACGTATTACGAGGCGATTGGTTATGATGTGGGTATGGAATCAGTCCAGCAACAGCACCTAGGATGGTGAAGGGTTCGATTTCCAGATGGGTCGACTGAGGGATAATATCACGTTCATAAGTGGCAATGTTGGCGTCGCTCTCTTCATTGACATCCAGATATTCCACAAGGCCTTTCTTTAAGAAGTCGTCAAACACCAACTTTTCCGCAATAAGATCCTAAGTAGCCAATCGGTCAAAACCCAAAATCTGCTCGTAAACATTTGCTTACATCAATATGCTGTTGGGTGACTCTTGGTTTTCCCTTTTCTACAATGATAAGAGGGCGGCAAATACGACCACCATCTGAGGACAAGTTAACTGTTCTCTGATGTGTATTGACAAAGACGGTGACAAATTCCGAAATACGTCCAGCGCGTCGAAGTTTACGGAAATCGGATACAAACTTCTGCGCCCGCCGAGTAACACCCAAAATTCCACCATTAAGCAGGACAATAAACGCATTGGGTGCGTAAACTTCCGCACCAGTGAGGAGATTCATATCTATAGAATGACACGACGTTATTTCTTCCTCCTCTACTTTGTTCTGTCATCTGCTTTACCTTCAACACCAAGGGTAAATGCAATTTTTCGGATTGGTTCTTCTTCATCGTCGGTTGTAATATGTGTCATCAACGCCAAATTCTTGACAAGACCACATGCTTCACCTTCAGGTGTATCAGATGGGCACAACATACCCCATTGCGAAGGCTATTCGTAGGGTAAGTAATGAAGAACACAGAACACACCTGATCATTTTCAAATATTGTACCTGTAGTGCTCTTGGACCAGACACCTTTCGTGTCTTTTCGAACTGAGACGAGATTCTTGTCATCATACCAAGAGCAGAGATATAAGAAAGACGGGATAGAACCTGAGTGATACCAGCTCGGTCCATTTTGAAACGCTTCAGCACCCAATTGCCGGTGGAAATTGCCCTGATGAAACCACTCGTAATATGATCGCCATGAAGAATCAGCTGGTTAAATATATCGAACTCTTGTGTACGGTTTGGCTTCTTAAGAACCTTGTCTGCATTCATCTTCAGATCCGAATTGAATTTTTTGAACAAATCTTCGAAAAGCAGAGATAGCAATTGACCAGCCCTAACGGATCACGTTTAAGCAAACCGAGTATTACGAGTCGATTTTCGGTAACTTACAATTCCAATCTCTTATTACCGACGTAATCACGGTCATCCACTTGAACATCATCCCCCATGGCGATAAGGACACGTCGAATCATCATAGCTGCATAGATGCTCTTTTCACGGAAGTTTAAGTTTTCCACAGGGATATGGGCCAAGATGACTGTTGCAAGAACTTCTAAGGCTTCCTCAGCCTAAACAATATTTAGCCCTAATAACACTACAATGGTGCGCCAACTTACGATAGTCTTGCGGATAGTAGCCAACTTCCTGTTTACTTTGACCTTTGCTCCAATAAATTCCAGTGCTTGGATTTGTGAGAAGACTCGCAACTTGGCAGCCTCTTCAATGTTGATAGCAAATGCATCATGCAAATCGTGGTCATTGCCGCATACAAGTTGAGCAATTTCGCGATCGGATTGAATGCCTAAAGCCTAACGTATGATTAACATAGGCAACCTTGATAACTTCGAGTAATACCTTCAAGAAAATAACCACCGGTATATCTTCCGCAATTGAATTGTGTTTCAGGTAAATTTTGTTGTTCTTTACAAAAATAGCCGTTTTGGATTTACGTTCGTGCGTAGAACTGCAAGAAGTGAGAAAAGCAGCATATCGCAGACGCCAATTTACCTCTGCACGTTGGCAACAATGCTTCCTTTTCTGTCAACATCCACAATGATACGATTTTTGGACAACTGTTCTTGCACAAGAATTACTTTTTCGGTACCTTTGACGACAAAATAACCGCCTAACGCCCAGAATTAGCAATGCAAGTATTACAGAGAAAGATTGAAACATACCAGGATCTAAAGGACACTCTCGCATTCGCGCCAACTCAGCCTCGGATTTGCCACGCAGAACACAGTGTGACGAACGTAACATAACAGGCAAACGTCCAATGTTTACATTTTTTCGCTTCACAATCTGTTTACCACGCGTGTATTCTACGTCCACAAAGATATTAGCGGAATACGTGAGGTCACGCAAACGACATTCGTGTGGCGTGTAGCTGCGATTCGCCACGTCGGCATCGGTTCTTTCTGGCATGCCAACACGAATGCCTGTGTATCTAGCATTCGCAACAGGCATAAGTCTCTTTCTTTTCTAACCGCCAAAGACACTCACTTGAGATAAAACGTTGGATCGACGTCGGATGTCACTTTTTCGTTTGCTTTGATGATTTTACGCAATTCGACATTGACAAAGTAATCGTACGAATCAATGTGTTGTTTAACAAGACCTTTGACTTTAAGGAATGCTGGTAAAAGTTTCCATTTGTCCTACCGTTCGTTTGTATCAATGACAAGTGGGGAGTTACAAATCAGGTTTACCTTGATCTCCTTGACAGGCTCACACATGTGCTTTCCTTCATAGTACTCACGCGTCAAAGGCTCAAATCCATCCTTGGCGTCCTGAGTATCCTTCTCAGCCAGAGGCATAGGTGTGTCTTTGACCATGGCGAATAAACGTCGTCGCTCCGGAGTCCTCTCAGAAAGCGAGCAAGCACAGTAACTGTGAGGCAATGCAAGCCACTGTGACCGTGAGAAAGTCACTGAATCGGAGACCGCGATGCATACTGAATTTTTGCGCCGACTGATATGAAAAGACTACCTTTGGACATGGAGCACTCCCTGCATTGCATATTCCTCAGGTCAATTATTCTCATGGCCGAATACTCCCACCGAGGGTTATTGAGTTCTGCGTAAAAATTTAATTCCAGCTCTTTAATTATCTAGCATATTCTTACGAATAGGGATATTCGCCAAGTACCTCCCCTCGGGGCAGTCTTGCTGCAATACTTCCGTCAAACTGCAATAATGAAACACAAGCAAAAGCGTCCAAGGGTAGGAATACCGAATTGTGAGAGCGTTGCTACCTGCGAGTACGTCAAAGCTGTAACTGTTTGAATAATAACAGGATTAACATGCCCTGAATTTGATTCGAAGCACTATGGGAAATATTAGCCATGAGTTCAAGGATAAAGCCTTGAATAAGATCAGGTTCTTCCTTATGCCGTTCTTATTAAAGGATTAATTGTCAAGGATAAGTCAGTATTTATCACTAAATCCATGTATTATTCAAGGACAATCTTAAAGGATAAAGCTGATGGTTGTCACTAGATTCATGTATTATTCAAGGATAAGTTTTAAGGACAAAGAGCGCAATTAGCATTTATTTTAAGTTTTATCAAAGGATAAACTTGATTATTGTTTCTATATTTAACCATAGCATCAACCTCATTTGCAAACTGCTATTGAACCATTGAGTACCAGTGAAAACATGATCTTTGATAGTTTATGTTGCAATAAATACCTAAATCAAACGGGTTTTACCCAAATACTCATCGGTATTCAGCGACACCATTTCTGGCCATATCAGATGATATCTCACATCTTTTCCAGCACAACGTTCTGTCACTCGACCTACAAAATCTCGGATGTCTTCACATTCGACCACTATAGTCTTCGGTTTTGCGGACGGAAGAATATAGATGCTCTTTGTGCCTGAATCAATTTTCGCATCGTAAACCCCAACAACGGCTAACGTGCATGTCTCATCGTTTTGCATGTGTTTCATGTAGAAGTACACCTCTCCAAAGAACTGTTTGACCACCATTTCTGACGGACGCGAAGACTTTGCATATCTATTAGTCTAACGGTTAGCTCAATACCAATGGCATCATCAAATCCATACCTGTCGACTGAGAATTCGAGTCGAACATAGTATGCCGCACGGTTTCGGCTCGAATGTTGCAGCTTACTTCCGTAGACTTTATGGTCATTCCATAGGCTACCGGCATACTGAAATGTTTGTTGAACGCTACCTGGTATGCCTTTGCGAAATAATCTTATCGCTTATGTGCCAAGATGGTATTTGAAATATTTGAACTCTACTTTTACTGATTTTGATACTATTTATACCACAGTATCAGTAGATGAACTACACAAATCCGTAAAAGAATGTTAGACAAAACAATGACAATAACCAACCATCGCACTTAGCAGCTTTATGTATAGATCCTGTATGGCTAAATGTACTCATAGTTCCTGTGGCGACCCACATTTAATGGTTGAAAGCCTCCCTCCTTGGTAAACTTTAAGTGAAGGATCGCAAAAAAAAAAAAAATAAAATAAAAAAAAATAAAAAAAAATAAAAGGGTGAAACTTACCATAGAGTTCCTGGAGGAGTATATACGAGACAACATCCTCAATGGCGATGAGCAGAGATTGACGTGCTCAATGAGTAACCTTCGCGTCCTTCTTATTCAATTGACAACGGATATGCAGAAGGCATTAGGCTTATCAGATTTTTCAGTGGCGTGGGAGTGATATTCCTTATGTCAACCAAAACAAAGCCATTGAGGACCTAGAGCAAAAGGCTGCTGCGTACGGAATTCCACTGAACGAGTGTGAGAACTCTTGGGCTGCCAAGTGGTTACTCCAATACAAACGGGGTAACTGCTACCAGTACTGGAAACGCAATAGACAGGTAGATAACTCAAAACTTACCACATGTTACTAACTATCAAATGAAGGATGGTAGCTATGACTCTGTGAGGTAATATATTTTATTGTATAAATGATGAATAGTAATGGGATTTTCCAGCTCTGACTCTCCTGCAAAAAGACATCGCAACCGTTATTAGTTTCCTTTTAATAACTAATCCTTCATTTAAACGATTATTAAAATTCTCTTATTGTTATCCTTGAATTTCTTGATTTATCCTGTGTTTTGCTTTTATTCTTATCACTGAATTCAAGGGTTATTACAGGATGGGCACTTTTTTAGTTATCCTTAAATTCAAGGCTTTTTCCTTGAGTTATCCTTGAAATAATCCTTAAATTCAAGAAAAAAATCTGATTAAGCCTGTTAATCCTTTAAGAAGCCTTGAATTAAAGTAATTAAAGGATTACTTTTCCCATAGTGCATTATATTCGGTGTTAAAAGAAACCTTTTTCTTTTTCTTTCTATCTTTATCTTTCAACCGAGAGATATCCCATCTAGTCTTGGTGTTGACTCAAAACCTCACCTGGTGCTCACTAAAACCGAAACCTACCGTTATTATAAATCGCTACCTACATCTTGGTGTTTTTTATTATCAAGAACCGCTTTACACTCACAACTTGGTACACGGCCATAAAAATTGTACCTTACACCGTATCCGATCCATTTGTATCTGACGGATTGATGGATCGAATATGGATTAACCAATAATATTACAGTCAGTGTCAAACGTATTAAGATCGATGATGAAAGAAATAATATGAGCCATTATGGCTAGTATACGTTGTTATAGAAAAATAACAAAAGAAGAAGAAGAGCTCGTTGAATTATTTTATAAGAATGCAGCATTGCAGAAACACATGCATTGCATCGATCGCTAACTTTGCAGCTGTCGTATAGCTAATAAGTTGTCATGTACCGTTATAAACGGATCTTCACTATAGCTCCATATAAGGGCTCATGGATCAATCGTATTTTCTGTACAATGTAGATCTTCCCTGCTCACAGTATAGAGGCGATCAGACTATACGTCACATGCATAATATCAACACTGTATTTATTAAGGGATAACACATTAATAACAACACATACGTACACGGAGATCCTATATAAATACCTTAGGGATATCAATAATAATAAACATCTTTGATTCAGTCTCAAAGGATTTACCTTGTCTGATTTATCTCACCATCATATCCATATAAAACAGACTGCACTAATAATGTATTAATAGTTATGGTAAAGTAATACTTGGAGTCTGCATTAATCAGGTCTCATTTGTTTTGTCCTTCAGTTTTTGTCGCTCTGCTCTGTCTTTCTTGCGCATTGTTTCTAGGTTTCGTTCTCTCACCTCGAGCATATGCCGCAGTTGAAATGGTTTGATTATATATCCATGATGTTGTCTGAGATAGTCAGAAAAAAAATGTAACGTTTCTGCAGGAGTATTCTCTTCTTTTTTTTTATAATGCACCTCTACTACGTGCTTAGATGCGGTTAATTTCACCCTGAATGTTCGTGCACAACGTTTGATAGGGCATTGGTATCTTTTGACTCCATCATCTGTCATTTCCATCACTGCGTGTGCGCGTTTGAAACGTGCGAGTTTTGTGTGAACGCCACTGCACCTGGAGAACTGCCGGGCCAGCTTGGTGAATAATGTGATCTGTAAAGGTGGCGTACAAACATCATTCCTCGAAAAACTCGAGTACGTACTTGTCTCTCCAGCGTTTCGTCCTCTGCACACAATATACAAACAAAGTCACCTTGTAATCGGGAACTTGTATTTAAAATATCGACGATTCTGTGGTAAGCTACATCTTCTGGTATGGTGACGCTTCATACATCCTCGGAATGTCATGTAGCTCACTCTCAGTATTTGTTGAATTATCCGTCGCCATCCATTCAAGGAATGCGTCAACTTGTCTTTCAGCTTCCTTTGAAGCTTCACCAGCTAATTTAATAATATTGAATATTTAAGTATAGACTTGAAAAATGAGAAGGTGTTATCTTACGTTGTTCTTCAGTCTCTGGACATCGAAATCCTCCTCTTTCCCTATCAATAACCATAGTTTCATGCATCATATCCTGGACTAGTGTAATTTTTTCTTTCATTGCTTTAGTACGCGCTGCAGACATCGTTGACTGGTATCGGCGAAAACACAATTCATAATTTTCTTTCTCTGCGATTGTCCACTGCTCAACGTACCTTGGACCATACCGTGACACCAGCTCCGAGGTTACACAGCCCAGTTGCGTTTTCTTTCGACTTTTTCGTTTTTGAAAATTTTTTCATCATATTCATCTTTTGTCAATCGATAGGCTTTGATATTGTCCACCTTCATTCTCATTGGTGCAAGGAGAGCATTGATAGTTTCTGTTGACCTAAATGTGTCTTGTAGCGCCAACGCTACACCGTCAAAGTCTTCATTCGTTCCTGTATTATGTTCCAGCAGCGTGGCTGTGTACAGATCATGCGTAGCTAATGCCGTTGTTTTCTCCCTACTAGTAGCTGCCATAGCTTTCTGGAGAAAGTTTTTCCTGATTGCGTACAGTGTTCCGTGACCTAAAAAATGGTTGTGGTAAAAAGAACTGATACAGCAATTTAACATCTGCCGATTGAGCTATCAAAGCTTTTTATTTAACATTCCTACTACTACTTTATAGGGGGATCGTAATATTGAAAAATAAAAATATTTCTAATATTTTTACTCAATTTTTACTCAATTTTTACTCAATTTTTATTTAAAGATAAATAAAATGAAAAATAATAATTATTATTATTATTAGTATCATTTATACTACTACTACTATAATTTTTACTATTGTTACTCTAATTTTTTTATTATTATTATGATTTTTACTAGTATAACTATAATTATTATGATTGCTACTATACTTTTTACTATCACTGCTATAATTTTTACTACCGCCCGCTACTATTTTACTGTCCGCTGTCATACTACCAACATCAATTGTTACAACTGCCACTGATAAATTTCTAGTCACAAATTGCTACGAAAACGAGGCAAGATATAAAAGACAAGTAGTTGAACCGAATAAAGATAGGAATTTATTCCAGGTTAGCTCTAAACACACCTTTATTTTTACAACACCTATCCAACATGACAATTTTTATGGTTCTGATATTTACTTCATTAAAAAATATAACAGCATTTTTTTATACATAAAACCGAAGAAAACTAATATTAAAAAGAAAAAAGTAATATTAAAAAGTAATGTAACGTTAAAAAGAAAAAAGAAGTATCATGTCTGGAAATCAACAGAGATTGTACCTTATAAATAAAATGTAATTTAGTATTTGTTCCTGGTCTAGCTTTCTTATGGAATAAACTACAATTCTCAGTCCCACTGTACTTCTCCAGTCCTAACACCATGAGAAGTAATTGTAGAAAGTAAAAATGTAATTTAAGTAATGGCCAATATCGTAGTGCTATAAATCGGTAAAATAATTCTTATCTGTACTACTTGTTTGGCTACTGCTGTCTATTTTACTACCGCTGCTATTTATTTTACTGCTACCATTATCGATTTACTACCGCTGGTATCAATTTTACTACTACCCAAATTGAACAGCTGCCGCCAGAATGCCAAAAACTACCGTCACCGCTTATATAGAGAAACTGCTGGTTGCATACAAACTCTACAAAAACGAAGCAACGCTGAAATTTTTAAGTTTCATCTTCTACGACATATTTTGTATAAATTGTCGAATAGTACTGATGTGATAGTATCTCGTAACTAGGTCACTCAAACCCAGTACCCTGTAAACAGTTTTACTGAAATCAAGAGGCATATATCTTTTTTCTCGAGAATAAAACACGGTGTAGCAGCCTGTTGGCGCTACTGCCCATTTTTCTTTTCTTATTTTCATTTTCGATTATCATTTTTTTATGTATTAGCAAGAAGGAGAATATAACAGTAGATGACAGAAAAAGAACGAAAGAAGTTAAAGAACATTACAAAGAAAAGGCTAAAGAAAGAAAGCAATTATCACCATACAAAAGATTAATATCACTACTATCAATTTCAATGCCGCCGCTACTTATTTTACTACCGCCCGCTACCAAGTTTATTACCGCCCGCTACCACGTTTATTGCCGCCCGCTATCATATTTATTACTATCCGCTACTATTTTACTGCCGCCGCCATACTACCGAAATCAACTGTCACAATGGCCACTGATAAATTTCTAGTCACAAAGTGCTACGAAATCCGAGGCAACTCAAGTGCATACAACATGAGACACTCCAAGTGCATCAAACATGAGGCACCCCAAGTACATAAAACATGAGGCAACCCAAGTACATACAACATGAGGCAACTCAAGTAGCTTGAACAAAAGGCATCTCAAGTAGCCCGAATTCAACACATCCCAAGTTCTTTTAACTGTTTCATCTCTCTCTCCGTTTCATCTTCAGCTCTCTTAGGAGCTATACCATTAGGAGCTATACCATACACAATCCAAATCTTTACGTGACCGTTGCCCCAGTGTCCGAGTCATGATGTTAACATAAGCCATTTGCTTCGAACGTAAATTCTTCATTTCATACAGATTTCATCTCCTAAGTTTCCAGCATTTACATAAGTAATGGGTGCCTAAGGAATTTTAGAAATTGAAAATCTCGTATGGTTCACGACGCCGGACATTTGGTATGGCTCATGACGCCGGACGTTTGGTATAGCCCACAACAGTTCGGTCGGCAGTTGAATTGGATCGGGTATGGTATAGCTCCTAATGGTATAGCCCATAAGAAAAGGGGTTCATCTTTTAATTCCTATTCAGTATCTATCAATTTTGTATAAATACCCCCTCTATTCGATGAATAAAACATCAGGTTAACACAACTAAAACTAAGTTGTCCGCTTTCAAATCTCAAGCACAAGCCAACGTTCTCTCAAGAATATCAAGACACATACAAGTCTCCTTGCACCTCCGTTGGTTATTATCTCAAGAAACCACCGATAACCCTTTTATTTTCTTTTTATCTTTGACTCTACTTTGGACTTTTATTTTGATCCATTGACACTCGCGGCACAGATCCCGCTATATCACATTTGGCTTTGATTCTCTTTATTTTATTCTCTCTTACGGATTTATCTTATTATCCGCCCATCTCTTTGATTACATATACGATCCAACACGAGATCTCAGGTAATCACACACATAGTTTACTAACTATCAGATTTCTTTTCTTTTTATTTTAACAGACCCATTAAGAGCTTATATAACACCCGTTATACTCGGTGTTCAAGAACTATTTACTCTTCTCTTCCTCTTTTATCTTTCAAAACCGAGAGATATCCCATAGTCTTGGTGCTGACTCAAAACCACACCTGGTGCTCACTAAACTCGAACATACCGCTACTCTTTTGTTACTCTTTTTAACCAGAAACCGCTATAACCTTACATCTTGGAACTCTCTACCGAAATCTTTTATATTTCATCTTACCACTGTCTACATCTGGCCAACCCGAAATTATACCCTTTCACCGTCGTAGCCGCCTGTTGGCGCTACCATCCATCTTCTTTTTTTTATCTTTTCTTTTTCTTTTAGTATAATTATCATGCAGAAGGAATAAAAATAGCAGATGATGACAGAAACGAGTGAAAGGCATAAAGGACATTAAACAGAAAAAGATAAAAGAACAAAAGGTGTAAAAGAACACTATAATGAAAAGGCTAAAGAAAGAAGTAATTATTGCCATACTATCAATTTGAATACCGCTGCTATTCATTTTATTGCCGCCCGCTATCAGTTTAATGCCGCTGCTGGACTGCCAAAATAAACTCCTCAGCCGATGTAAAGGTACGATTTTTATGGCCGTGTACTAAGTTGTGAGTGTAAAGCGGTTTTCAGTAATAAAAAGCACCAAGAGGTAGGTAGCGATTTATAATAACGGTCAGTTTCGGTTTTAGTGAGCACCAGGTGAGGTTTTGAGTCAACACCAAGACTAGATGGGATATCTCTCGGTTGAAAGATAAAGATAGAAAGAAAAAGAAAAAGGTTTCTTTTAACATCGAATATAATGGGTGTTTGTATAGACTCTTGATAGGTTCTAAGAAAAAGAAAATATGATTACCAGGAATCTCGTGTGGGATCGTTCAAATGAAATCAAAGGAAAATAAAGTAAATCCGTAGAGTAAAAGTAAAAGAAAAAAATAATCATTGAATCAAAATAAAATCAGTTGTGGCAGAGTCTTTGCTGCGTGTGTCAATGAATAAAATAAAAAGAAAAAGATGTTATTGGTGGTTTCTTGATGATAACTAACGGAGGTGCAAGGAGACGATTGTGGTCTTGATATTCTTGGAGAACCTTGGCTTTTGCGCTTGAAAAATAGAAAGCAGAGAACTTTGGTTTTGTTGTTTAACCTCAGTAGTAACCTAAGCTGTAACCTAGGCAGTAACCTAATATTTTATTCGTTTTGAAAAATAGTGGGGGTATTTATACAATAATCGGTGAATACAAAATATGGCTAAAGTACTATGAACTATGTGCGGACATTTCGTATTTGAATGACTTGTCATGTGATTTTGTCAGTTGCTGTGGTAGTCATTTCGAGTTCGGCGGTAGTCATTTCGATAGCGGCGGTAGTAAGATCGATAGCGGCGGCAGTAAAGCTGATAGCGGCGACAATGAAATTGATAGCAGCGTCATTAAAATAAAAAAATGTCTGAGCAACCAAATGGATGCTTACACCGTTTAACATTTATGGTAACTGTATAGTGCATGCATCATAGCTCTGTGAGCAGATATAAAGATATCATATTTCAACAAATCGCTTCATTTTCATGGTGTAAATAGTACTTTATTATGTTGTAGAGGAAAGAACGCATTCCAAAGTGGATGCCTCAATAGTGTCAAACACGAATGTAAGCGAAAGCAGCATTAGAGCTAGCACCTTTTTTTTTATAAAAAAAAAAAAGAAAGGAAAAAAGAAAAGTGGAAGTATAGCGAAGAAAGTAGATTGAACACTAAAAGAGAATGGTGACAGAATAATATAAAGCTATGGTTTGTAATGCTAGTTGCGCATGCAATGGCAAGTGACATGGTCGAAGGTAAATTGTTATATCTTTGACATAGCGAGATGTAAGAAAAGAAAGTGTACGTTAAAGTTGGAAGCAGGAATCGTCAAGCTGAATCGTTTATTTCCATGGTTACTTCAGCAAAGGTGGAGCAATTAGAAGTAGATGAAAGAACGTTGGCCAAAATCTTGCTTACCTCATAGTTATGTCGTATACAATGTCAAAAAAAAAAACGGCATGGCAGGATGACCATTAAAAAAAAACAGCCATTGTAAAAGTGAAAAGTGGTCGTAGTCAAACAGTTGGAAAGAGGAAAAAGACTGCCGCAGTCAAGCACTTGTAAAGAATACCAAAATAGCACTACATCTACATTTTGCGAATGGCTCTCTCTATACAACATATAAACGTCGGGAGCCTTATAAAAGCTTGACAACTAATAAAGCTTGTTACCGTTTTGTAATGGCAAATTGTCTTTACCAGTAGTTCTTATTAGCGTTGTATTTTTATTTTAGCTTGCATTGGGAAGCTGCGAAGTTAGCAATCGATACAATGCATGCGTTTCTGTAATGCTGCATTTTTATAAAATAATTCAACGCCTTCTTCTTCTTCTTCTTCTTCTTTTGTTATTTTTTCTATAACAATGTTGTAGCCGCCTGTTGGCGCTACCGCCCATTTTCCTTTTTTATTTTTATCTTTTCTTTTTATTTTTATTATAATTATCAAGCAGAAGGAATAAAAACAGATGATGACAGAAACGAGCGAAAGGCATAAAGGACATTAAACAGAAAAAGTGAAAAGAACAAAAGGTGTAAAAGAAAACTATAAAGAAAAGGTTAAAGAAAGAGAACGATTATTGCCATACAAAAAGATCAATACCGTTACTATATATTTTATTACCGCCACTATCTATTTTACTACCGCCGCTATCCATTTTACTACCGCCGCCATCAATCTAATGCCGCCACCGGATTGCCAATTCTCTCAGCCGCTACAGATAATTACTAGTCACGAAAGTGCTACGAAAACGAGGCAACTCGAGTAATTTTAACTGTTTCATCACTTTCGGCCGTTCCACCACCTTCAGCTGTTTCAACATTTTTTACAGTTTCCTCACTTCTTATTGTTTCCACACTTTTAACCGTTTTATCACTTTCAGCTATTCTTTCACCATCGGTTATTTTAACTGTTTCATCACTTTCAGCTATTCTTTCACCATCTGTTATCTTAGCCGTTTCATCACTTTTCTGTTATCCTCTCTGTTCACTTATTCCCTATTTTGTATTTTCGATTTTTGTATAAATACCCCCACTTTTCAATGAATAAAATACAGGTTTTTCAGATACAAAATAATCTGTCCGCTTAACA
>JNEV01001559.1:0-11930 GCA_000697495.1 Saksenaea oblongispora B3353 | reverse complement strand
TATCCTTTGTAGAGTTCCTCTCGGAATCCTTTTTCTCTTCAGCGATTCATCGAAAAGCTTCTGCAGTTCTTTTTCAGCTTTTTCTTGATTTTCCCAAAACTTTTCATCGTCATCGTCAACTTCACAATCGTATGCTTGTTGCACTTTACAAATGCTTGTTGTTACAAAATCAAAAAATTCAGCATTCAGAGCATTTTTTGCTTCTTGAACGGTGTTAACAGTAATTGGGTTTGATGGTTGGGGAATATCTTCATATTGAAGCCGACGCTGTTTTGGGCGATACATATCTTTAAGCAACAAATGAAAAAAATGAAAAAAAAAAAAAGGAAGAGCTCGTACGACTAATATGAAAGCAAAAACGAAGCTAACCATCACATTTTGTTGATTTATCATAGTTTTGGATAGTTAATCACATTACGACAATACTAGACCTGTTTCTGGCTTTTGACCCATAATGTGACAAGACCCACAGGATTATTACTGGTTTCCGAGGAAAACGGCCAGTTTATGAATTCTTAGAATAAACTCCTTTCCCTCTGAAAGCCTAAGGAAATATCATCCTTGATGTCGATAAGTTTCACTAGCAACTGCAAATTGATGAGGCATACGAAAGAGCAACTTTTCCTGAAAGTTTCCTTAGATCGTTGGAGACAACGAAAACAAACATACTATGGTTTATAGCGATGTCTTTCGCGAACTATCCAAATTATTGCTTTTTAGCAATGCATTGCTCACCAAGTGACACCATGGGAAGACATGACGTAGAAGTACAGATTTCGAGCACTTTCCCCATATTTATCTGCGCCCAAGTAACACGGCAGTAGAGAAATGTAACACAATCGCAGATAAATATGGGGAAGTGCTCGAAATCTGTATTTCTAGGTCATGTCTTCCCATGGTGTGAGAGCCTCGATCCGATCTCTCACATCCTGAACACACTGCCCACCAGTCCCCCAAGAACACCCGTAACGCAAGCCTGGTGGCGCGACACTTGGAAGGCCCTGTCGAACCTACTTTCTCAACTCGACCTGCTTTGTCACCCACTCGATACTTCCCAGCCTGACCCCGCTGATCCCAGTCCTTTCCTCCGATGGTTGATTCAACCACCTACACCCACCCTGATCCCACCGTCCCCAAGCCTGTCGGCTCCCTCTCTACTCTCCGGCGGCTAAACTTCCCTCCTCTACCTATCCTCTCTTCCTCCCGGCCCTCCCATTCCCTCTCTCCCGACCTCCTCTCTCTTCATCCCTTGAACCACCGACCTTCCCTGCCTCTATTTTCTCTTTACCTTTAACATTTTTTTCCCTTTTGCCCAAG
This sequence comes from Saksenaea oblongispora B3353, assembly GCA_000697495.1. NCBI lineage: Eukaryota > Fungi > Mucoromycota > Mucoromycetes > Mucorales > Saksenaeaceae > Saksenaea > Saksenaea oblongispora. The sequence continues at coordinate 10,613 of JNEV01001559.1, read as the reverse complement.
GGCTTTTTTAGTTACTTCTTTTCTTTCTTTTTGATCTGGCTAGAGCGAGTATGCCAAAATGGCGCAGCGTTTATTGGCCGTAAACAATAAACCCAAATTTTCAACCATGGTGTGAGAGCTCCTGATTTGTGGCAGAGTTCGTCAGTTGATGGAGATTCAGTGGCAAAGTGAATCAAATGCGTTTACAAGTTGTTGTATCTGGATAACTCCATTACACACAACAGTTCTAATATGTAAAACACACATCACTCCGCTGAATTCGGTTATCTAGAGGAATTTTAGAAATAATAGTCCCCAGCTCTTTTGCACAATAAACAACCTCGACACGGAGTCTCACGAACTTCACAGTTCTCTATCTCTCGATAACCGACACTACACAAGCAGGCTATCTAGGTCCTTTGGTGTGGTCAATGGATAGAAAGTGCGTTGATATTATGTCAGATAGGCCATGGTGGCAGTTATGGCATAATTAAGCTGTGCTCTTAGGCACCCAACCTAGCCGCCAAGGAAAATGCAACCATTATCCTCTCGGTATTAAAATACACAAATGAGAACAATACAGGCGGGAAAGACTGCAGTCTTTCAAGTACATATTTCTAGGAAATGACAGCAGATAAGCGTCCTGGAATTTTTGGATCGGCTTAGTCAGTGCATTATAGCTTACCTATGATTGAGATGTAGAATCATTGACCATACAGCTATTGAATAAAGAGGTTGCCGCTGGAATCCTTGCGATTCTTAAATATGTAGTAGAAGTGGCGCAAGTAAAACATTATTAGCTAGGTTAAGGTGGCAGGAAGATAACCTCGCGTTGCAAAGGCAGACTAACACTGTGGAACATGGGGAAACATTGTATAACTATATGAAAGGTCTATAGCTTCCTTGTCACAAGATATCTTGGTTTCAAAGTTTATTAGAGATTGGCAACCATAGACAATGTCCCTAAGAAATCATTTTTTACAAGTATTTGTTACCCTTAAGCGGCTCTCAAGCAAGCAATCTCACGAACTTCAAAAAAAAAAAAAAAAGAAAGGAACTATGGTTCTCCCGTCTATCATAATAAAAAAAATTTAACGCGCAAGTGACATCTGCTACTTGGTGAGAAAACTACAGTAAAGTGCCCAAGAACAATAAAAGTCCATCTATACACAAAAAAAAAACAAGGTGTCCAAGACGCTGTGACTAAGGTCACAAAATCGGTGACTTTGATCGCTGATACTGGCCCCAGCTCTTAAAGTAAAGAGCAAGTACAAATCATTTAAGAAAAAACTGCCAAGTTGAATTCATTATTCCCAATCAATATGCTATGAAAAAGAATATCGTCTGAAAGCTCACGCCAAGGTTTTGTAACTCTTGAATAGGACAGTTTCAAAAGCTTCTCCTTGTTGTTGATACGACTTTGAAAGTTATAGTCATTCCAAGAGTGTGGCATAGGCAGTACGGGGAGAATTATACTGATAGTACTTAAATTACGGTAATTTTCAAGTAGCTGCAGTTATTTTTCACGTATCAGACATTTTCCTGATGAACTAAGTGTGATTCATGCTTCATATAATGTTGTCACTTGCCATGCTCAAGATAGATGTGCATTTAGCGTGTTCTCAAAGTTAATTAATAATAATATTTGTATATGCAATGCTAAAGGAAAACAAATGATAATTCTTATTTCTACGAATAATGATCAGTTGCAGGTTAATAAACTTTAGCTTCCCTATTCTGACGGATACAAGCCTTGTTCATTTTAAACCTCCTGATTATTTTTGACGAGCTTTCTTTGATAGATAACTTCTTTTTTGGATCTGGCTTTGCGCAACAGAAAAGATACACGCGTGTGTGCGTGGCTCCATATCTCCTCAACAACTAGACGGAGTTTAGATGTGTGCCGATGATTGCTGCATGTTGTGGATTGAGCAACATGCAATTCCATGCACATGAAATGTGAATGATCACCATTGTAATATAGTGTAGGAAACTGCATACAATTAATAATGTCAGAAAAAAGTGGGTCAATAAATCAATGTAAATCATCACATGTCTCCCAATTTCTCGGCCATGCTATTAGGTCTCCCTTGGTCATTGACCTAATCACCGCAGGCCGGCACGATAGCTAATAGCACCTTCGGCAGATGCCATTAAAATAACTTCAAAAAGATATTATTAGCGCGTATCTGCCTTATGGTAGTAAACATACCTATGCCCGGTAATACAAGTGACCATATCCATGATGGTAAGGATCCCAAACAAACAAATAAATTTTCAAGGATCTAATGATCTGCAGGAGCTACTAGTTTTTGATTAAGAAAACGAACGACCGTACTATATTTCACATCATAAAAGGCTATACAAGACGATAAAAAAGTTTTATCGGTAAATGGCCTGATTGCGTTAGACTTTTTACTCGGGCATCAATTTGCGTCGCATAACCCCTCCACCTCCTACCGAAGGACTGACGTGTTCCTAATCCGGAGGTTAAGTAGAAACAATGGTTCAGACTCAGTAGTAAAACAAGTAGTGGTTCGGTCTATCTCCTAGTATCAGGGGTTCTTGCATCTCCAAATGCAAATGATAATTGCGACCTAAGCGTTGCTATGACGTATGTCACTAGCGACAAATGAATTGACATGAGCCAAGAAAGATATAGGCTCAACTTTGTAATTCCAGGTATCTCTTCTAATTTGGATAGTTGAAATATCATACTACGCCTTTCTATCAACTGTGTTCTATAAAAGGAACACAGAAATGCGAATGTTTCCATTTACAGTGAACTTCATTAGAACAGCAATCATACATCATCTTAGATCAAAGCGGCATCACTGAGGCTTATAACAAGATAATACGACTATAGGCGCAGCTATCGTAATAGTAAGATAAATTGCTGCCCGTGTATAAGTATTCGATGAATATTGGCATTTACCTATTATTCCACTACCAAGCATTAAATTCAACGACAGAGTCCTATCAGTTACATTGCTATAGCGGTTTCTTTGGGTTCCATCGGTTTATTTGTTCAGAGTTCCTTAATTGTTACTTTCGTCTAAAATAGACACCAATTTTCCATTAGATCTAGCCATCCTTTGAAGCTGAACCAAAAGAACACTCTCTTTTTTCGGGCATACCTCCAGTATTTCTTTCATATATCTCCAGTAAAAGTAACATCAAAGCAATGCTACTTGCATTCGGATAAAATTTATATAAAAACCTTACCAATTTACATTGTATATAAAGAATAGCACCCAGAAGTACGGATCTAAAATCAGTATTTCTCAAGTACATCCAGTGCTTTCCTATTTTGGCTGTACCTCCAAAGTGCTTTGCGCATTAATGTGGCGACATATTTCTTTCACCACTCAAATATCTTAATCCTCTCCCATGCACTTAAATGCTAAGTTGAAACGGCTCTGTGTTGTCGATGGCGAAGCTATCTCGAGGGCTTTCTTCGTGAAGATTGCGCCGGCAGATACAATTGACGACCTCAAGAAAATGATCAAGAGCGAGAAAGCTCCCGAATTCGACGACATTGCTGTGGATAGGCTCGCATTCTGGCATGTCTCAATTCCGTATAGTGGTGATGAAACACCATTGATGATTGACAGCGTGAACAAAAAAAGAAAGCTGGCTCCGATAACCACACTCTCAGAAGTGTTTGACGAGACACCACTGGAGAAAACAATCCATATCATTGTACAGCGACCCTCTCCATGTAATGGTTTGTTTTATTCATTGAAATCATTCACTCTTCTCTTAGCTTCACAAGATATTTGTCCGAACAGTTCGTTGTCTGGTAAGTGTATCTGTCAATTCCTTTTGCTGTCCAACAACCCATTCATGATTGTCATGTTTATACGTAAACAGGGAACCTCTTGCCAATATCGAAAAAATCTCAGACAAGTTCTTTGCTGAAAATTTTCCTGCTTCTTTTTTTCTGAAAGAATACGTAAGAGGTACAATGAAGCTACCAGTTACTACAAAGGGTGTTATCGGTCTGCCTAGAATTTGGAGACGCCAGTTCCAGCCAGCATCAGAAGCATATCCTAATTTCCTTTTTCTGAAGCTTTTAAACAGCCCCACCGACGATGGGATAGATTCACGATGCGAATCGAACCCTGTATTACAGAAACTGAGAACAGAAACCAGACACATACCAGTTTTTGGCGTTTCGGGTTGCGGCAAAACCCGGTCAGTGATCGAAGTACTCTGCCTCCAATGGGGATTCTATTTTAATGCATCAAACTCTGACTATGGATCCAAAGACCTATATTCTCTTTCGCAAAGAGTCCTTGAGAAATCGCAAGAAGGAGCTGGTAACCAAAAACGTAATATAGGCTTGGCAACAATTGTAACACGGTTACTATTTCTTTCTCGTCTTTTGATCTTTAACTACTGCTTGTCAATTCCTTGTTGCCGAGAAACATTTTCCAGTGGAAGTTGGGCTTTGCTTCAAGTCTGTCCTCACATATTTGAAGATGTATTTGAAAAGCTATTCTATAACCTGACGGACAAGCTGGATTGGTATAACATTGACCAATTATTGTTAACATCAATTACACGAGTGCAATTTACGGAAGTACGGAAGAAAGTTATCGATCTTAAATATCCAAATTTCGCTGATAATTCCCCATCGCGGCTTGCTGTGGATGAAGCTCATCTGCTAGGCGACCTAGGAGATACAATGTTTGAATCATTTTATTCGCTGGGCGAATCGTGTCCTCTATTATCTCCTGTGCTGCACGGGTTTCAAGACATTGATGATACTGGAGGGTTTACAATTATATACTGCGGAACTGGACTAAGTATCAAATCACTCCATTGGGCTCTTTGTAGCATGATGGGCATCAAGGAGGACACCCCGAGTGAATTTCCCTACATCAAATTCCCGGGTTGGATGGACGAATCATCTATTTAATCATTCATCAGTCGTCTGAAGAATCAGATACCAGATAGCGAGTCAAGGAACTTGATCGACAGGCTATTGCCCTCTGAAGCTGTCACTATGTTGTATGAAAGACTTAGGGAACGCTTAGGCCAATTATGGTAGCTATCGAAGAAATTATCAATTTGACGATGGCTAGTACAACAAATGTATCAGCCCAAGGATCAATCTGGGAACAATGATGCCGGGTTTGTTCATTGAAACGCTTAAGACATACCCACTAGAAACTTGGCCGCTTTTAGATAGCGCCGAGCTCCCTGAGGAGCTACACGGTGATGTAAAGTTTGTAGGTTACAACGGAGAGTATCCAGAACTTGCAATAACGTACAATGATGCAACACTACAACAATTTTTCGAAGCACATTTGGATACTGGAACTGGACAGCGAATAGATCGTCCAATGCCACCATTTTACTTTCCATCACCCCGAGTCAGCGGGTCAGATGTAGTGTTTCTGATTCAGATACAGGAAAAAACATATCCAGTTTTCGTACAATTGAAGTTACGCCAAGTACTTCCAAAGAAAGAAGCTTTCGGAACAATAGAGACAATGGGCACAGTTGCTATCGAAAACAAATTGGAAATGGAACAACAAACGCTGAACGACACGAAAAAACTCCAGGAATTATGCCATCATAATCTTTACATTAGTATTATCATTGCATATCCGGCTGAAGTTTTTAACTTTCAATCTTCCCGACCTGATCCAGGTGCCGAAATGGCGCCATATCTGTATAGAGTAGTTACCAAAATTGATGGAACAACTTCTCTCAAATTTTTCCTCAGCGACACTCACCTTCTTAAGCAGCTTGAAGATCTTTTAAAGACGAGCCGAGGACCGAGATGTTTGTTTAGGTAGTTGTAACAAAGCGAAAATTGATATAGTATAATCAAACTGCAATAACGAAAAAAGCAACTTGGCTGCCACCATGTATTCCTTTTTTTTCTTCATACAAGACTTTACGTATCGATTCTGTTTTCAATCAAACTTTGGATATAGTTTTTAATCTAGCCAACATAATGTAAGTGTCTTCTTGCAAAAACCCCTCTGTTCGAGGAAGTTAGATGCAAGACTTGAGGTTCATTAAGGGCTGTATCTGTATCGATAAAACTGGTTTCAATCCTTATACTCAAAAGAGTATTATTTTTTGAAGGGGACAGCAGCATAAGACAGCATACCAACTGTAAAAGGAATCACAGTTATTATAGTTGGTACCATAGCAGAGGCTGGAATGATAGGGAGGTCTCCGTGAAGTGTTGATAATCGAAGACGTGGCGAAACCAGAAGTTCGCTAGGTTCGGTTATGATTGGTCCTTTAAGAAAAAAATAACAAAGAAATGGTACTACCGCAAAATTCCTCTAGATAATGTAGCTGTACAGAATAATATTTGGGTTATTTACTAATAATTGCTATGTCCACGGTATACAATAACTAAAAAGACACGAATAATCGTGTTAGTGGGTAAATCAACATTATTACCAGAATGACTTTCTTGTAAAACAGATCGAAAGAAAACAAATAGGGATAACTACCGTTTTTGAATATGGTTGTTTTATTTATTTTTTTTTAAAAAAAAATCATAGCGAACCCACCATTTATCCAGTCCCGCTTCAATCGTACCACTTTTAACGTAAAATTTATCTGGAGCCAACCCAGGTGCGATACTTACTGCTCTACACGCACAAACCCATTAGTGATTACTCGCAAACAAATAAGACAAATTTTGTATTTATTTCACATCAACCTGTGTCAGGGCATACACTGTGGCGCTGATCGACGGATGACATTTGCCTGAGACTGGAATTGCTTTAACAGTGGACTTAAAACGTACACACGTTTTTATCTTTCATCAGTAGTAAGTTTTTTTTTTTTAAAAAAAAAAAAAAGAGAGAAAAGAAAGCAAACAAAATACCATTGAAAGATACACATTTATGGCAATGGATGCCTACTTTTTAAGACATATCAGTGTCTTATGGAGCAAAGCATCGAGGCATCATATATAAACGCGGATTGTGACGCGCATTAACAGTAAAAATTCATGCTATGAAATAAATGAAGGTCACATGATCATTATGAAATCCGCAGTTAAAAAAACGCGTTTTTCTTCTTTTTTTTTCTTTAACTTCTCTTTCACTTCCCTTCTGCCAATGTACGGCAAGTAGTTTTCTTCACACCTTTTTATTATTTCTTTCATTCTTCCAAATTTTCCACTTTTCGTATCTGTTTCCCCCCAATTTGTGTCACATGTGTACTCCCGCATCTATTTCTACCCTTTTTGGAAAAAAAAAGAAAAAAAAGGCAAAAAGGAAAAGGGAACGGAAAAGGAAAAGGGAACGGAAAGGGAAAAGGGAACGGAAAAAGGAAAAAGATATGTGTAAAAAAAAGGAACTGGTCCAGCCAAAGCGCATAGGATTCCTTCAAGGTCAATGGAATTACTACAGTGTACGGTGCTTACACTGTGCAAGGCATCTGAAGAATTGTATGATGCACGCCAAATTGACAGGCATTACCACAAATGTGTGGAACCAAGATAAATGCTTTTGCATGCTAAAAACCTCTCAACCAATGGCGTACCATTTGCTAGCTTACTGGTGTTGGCAATGAAAAAACACGATCAGGTCGGTGCAACTTGTAGTTGAATGGGATTGATTTTTTTTTTTTTACTAATTCAATTATTTTCTTGTCCCTTTCTACAGATCATTTCCATAACTCAAATGTTTACTGGCCATATCGGCGAAGGCAATGGTGTTCCACCACTACAAACGTACCCGTACTGTAAGGTACAACGAATGGGCTAGTCTTCCACAGCTATATGCCAGCTTTGCACAGAAAAATGGACATTGGAGGTCCAAAGTTCTTCGATAGCTCGCTCATCAATGAAGGACATCGTGCCTGACCACTAGGATCGTCTAGTGTTGCATAGACTGCATATCAGGCTGGAACAAACGAAGGGATTTCGCGACTCAATGGCCCTTTGATACTTGTCTTTTTCATAGATGTTTTCACAGCACGCGGTTTACCGGTTAACTGATGACGGCTATAGCGATATTTCATGTTCGCTCCCCGAGGTGCATGCCGGGTTGCGTTAGGGGAAGGGAAACCGTTGTTGAAGGGGCCTTTGCTATTAATTAATTTCGTAGACACTTCGACAGCTTGCGGTTTACTGGCTCATCGATGAAGGACGCTGTCTGACTATTAGGAGCGTCTAGTGCTGCATAGATTGCAATTTTTGGTATCGGCTTCCTGAGGTGTATGCCAGGTTGGGATAGGGGAAGGGAAATTGCAGCTGAAATGTCTTTTGCTACTAATATTTTTTTCGTAGATGTTTTAACAACATGCGGTTTACTGGCTTGTTGATGAGGAATAAAGTGTCTGACCACTACGAGCTTCCGATGCTTTACAGATGCGACCTTTTGGGAATCGGCTTCCTGAGGTGCATGCCAGGTTGAGTACTAGGCGACAGAACCGCGGTTTACTGGCTCATCAATGACGGGTATGGTATCTGACCACTACGAGCATCTTGTACTGCAAGGATTGCGACATTTTGGGAATCGGCTTTCTGAGATGTATGCCAGGTTGGGATAGGGCCTTTTACTACTGGTTTTTTTTTTGTAGATATTTCGACAACGCGCGGTTACCGGCTCACCGACGATGGCTATGGCGAATTTTTATATTCGCTCCCGGAGGTGCATGTCGGGTTGGGATAGGGGAAGGGAATCGCGGTTGAATGGTCCTTTACTACTAATCTTTTGTCATAGATATTTCGACAACGCGCGGTTTACAGGCTCACCGGCGATGGCTATAGAAAATTTTATATTCGCTCCCGGAGGTGCATGTCGGGTTGGGATAGGGAATGGAAATCGCGGTTGAATGGTATTTTACTACTATTCCTTTTTCATAGGTTTTCGACCGCTCGTGGTCTACATTTTTTCCAACGTATAGTTAGGAAAAATGTATAGAAATCCTAAAGAAGATAACATCAATAAATTGATATGTAGCTACATACGATTTCACTGTTTTTTTTTGCTGACTCCAAATGACTTTATACTTATAACTAAGTTCTTTTACGCTTATCATAGAATAGGTTTTGAATACTGTATTTTATTCTAGCTCTGCATCAGAGATTGGTTTTCTCCGGAAGTATTCGCTTTATCAAAGAAAAAAAAGAACTGCGATCATACTTTTTATTGGATGGAAAGGCTATAGAGAATAACCACATATGATAGTCATTTATAGGAAAGACTGATTTTTTTTTGTTCTGATTTCAAAACGTCGTTCATACCTTTTTATCAATCCCACATGCAAGCTTATTTATGCTCTCAGCTGGTCGTTTAAGCTGTATGGTCTTTATCCCGAATCATTATGGCTGTAATAAACGTCCGATACTTACTATTTAAGCCAATACTACCATAGTTACTAGCAATCATCTTCCACAGTTTATAGCCGGACACTACATTGCCTCAGGCGTTTGGCAGACCGTGAAAGTCTACATTGTTGCTTTCAAGTGTCAAAAACACTATCTGCCGCTCCCACACGTCATTGGTGGAAAGTATGGCTTTCAAAGATGTGCGAAAACTCTTCAAGAAATTAAACTTCATTCAAACTTGTCCGAAAGCATTAATTATCATTATGGCAGATCAATTTCGAGCAAACCACTTTTCCTTACGTAAAAGATAGTAACTATGAACTGGTCGTACCTTGTTCTTGATGGACTATTTACTGCTTGTAGCCAACTTTTCATAGGCAAAACAAGAAAACTAAAAACTCCGGAGGTACAATGAGGCCAAAATATTGATTTTCAGCAAAATCACTGCAACATATAGCCGTTCGAAGTTCATTTGCTAACACGTAGCTATGATTCTGTTACAATGTACTACCTACCTTGGACCTTAAAACGTGTAAAACAGGACTATAGAGTGCTAATGGATACAGAGCATTTTCCAATAGCTCGCAGTTTACTATTATCATCACTTAAGTAATCTTGTTATATTCACTTTTACTGATCGTCTACAATTAGATATCCAGGCGCCGCATGGCTTCAATCATTCTCCAGACCGTTATCATCATCACTGGCCACTATCAAATGCAAAGATCGTTATTTCTTGTTGCCACTAGCCGTTAATGCATGGCATGGCTTTCAAAATGGGTGGAAGTGTGTTTTAAATAGCTATTTTCTGCATCATCCCATTTTATAATTTTTATTGTGGAAGTAAAGATTCCCTTATCAGTAAAGTGATTTGTTAGTTTTCTCTGTTAAAAAATGATTTGTCTTCCATTTTTTCCTTACTGCAGTAACTTGCTTCTTTCACACAACGCGGTCACCTGCCAGAATCCTGAAGAATATACAAAAATCCTATTGGCTCATTTCATCCCAGACATGTTAGGTCACGACTATTTTCCAACCATGTCGCACTCCAATGGGTGAGCTTTGAATTTGAGAACAAATTTTTTTTTCGGGCAAACGGGTAGGCAATAGATTAAGTTTACCTTATAACTGTTCTATTAAATCACGGCGTCAATTTGCACTGATTATCTTGCTGTCGATGGCGCTTATATTTTCTGTCAGCAGTTACTTGACGTCTGGTGATCATGAATCCTTCGTCGTTGCCTTCTTCACCGGCCGCTTTGGCTGATCTCAGCTTGAATTCGCTTACCAAAGAAAAACTCAACATCGTATTACA